>JBCJKH010013908.1:0-10399 GCA_039877255.1 Loriculus beryllinus | reverse complement strand
CAGCGTGGCGTTGGTTGTGTTGGGGGGGCTGAGGGGTTCCTTGTGTCGCGGGCAGGGACTTGCGGGGCTCTGTGCTTTCTCTGTCCTTTCAGAACAACCTTCCCTTTTTATAACCTGCAGCAGGCAAATTATGCAGTGTTGATTTGCGCAGCTATCCATAGCAGATACTCAAGTATGCTGTATTCATTTGATCATTTATTAATGTGTTTTACAGCCCCAAAAATTAGACCTGAGAATATTTCATAGAATCATAGAATAGTTAGGGTTGGAAGGGACCTTAAGATCATCTAGTTCCAATCTCCATGCCATGGAGGGCACCATGCCCTCAGAACTGATATTCTCCATTCTACCAGAAACCAAGTCTATTAAATGAGAACACAGATTCTTCAATCTGTTTTTTATTACTTTCCCAGAATAATAACAAGTAAATCTGGTCATTATAGTCACCTTTTTCTTCTTTTCCTTCTGAGTAGGAAGGGTTACTCAACAACTCCAGATGTGTTGTCTAAGCATGCACATCCAGCCACCCAAACCTCAAGAATGTTCTTCCCTTGCAACATCCACAGATAAAGCTCACCTCCGACCCCCTGATTCAGCAGGTGTGGTGCAAGATGGGACATGTTCTTCGTGTCCCACTTGTCTATGAACTGCTGTACCTCGGAAGCAAAACTCCTGCACAGAGTTAGAGTGAGACATGGCAGCCCATGTCTAAGAACTCCATGTTCAGGTAATGCATTTGGTTTTCTTTTCTCAAATAAACTATCTATTTCTCCAGGTAGTGGTCCCTCATTAACACTATATGATAGGAGTTTACACTTTACACTAATATAAAACATGCACAAGAACCCATCGTATCCTGTAATCCACGTGTCAGGATTCATTGCAGCAGTGGGGTGATGGCACAGCAGGTGCACCTCCTTTATGACTACCTCACCTTCATAGTGCCCCTGTAGAACAGCTTTGAGGCTCTGTAAGTGGAACTAATGCTGAGGACAATGGTCCTGCACTTGGGTCACAACAGCCCCATGGCAACACTACAGGCCTGAGGAGGAGTGGCTGGAAAGCTGCCCCATGGAAAAGAACCTGGGGGTGTTGGTCAGTACAGGTGCAGGAAAGTGACCTTGCCCTAGCTACCAGATCTTCAGAATGATTTCTGCCTCAGTGTTCAGATGTGGTTCCATGTACCTGCTGGCTGTCTCACAGGCCATCTTTACGTTGCTGATATTACGGAATAAAAAAGAAGGGTCGCTTTCCTGAACCTGTATTTTTTAATGCTTTGGTTCACATCCAGGGTTGTCACCACATTCCCCCTCTGCCATGAGGAAAGTGCACGTTGCTTTCTCCCCTTCCCAGCACGGGTAAAACAGCCCTGTATATTAAATTTCCAGCAGAAATCATGCTTGTTGAAGCTGACAGTATTGAAAGAGTGCAATGGATGGAACATGCATTGCACCATCCGTTTTCTCAACTCAATCTCAGAATAAACACTTCTTGTGGGAACTGGCAATACTGGTCCTGCAGCAGTGATGTTTCTCAAGTTCCTCTGCAATTGTTTGCCTTAGACTAAGGCCTGAGATTAAACGAGCTAGAGATCACTAAAAGCCAAGTCCTTGCTTAGTTTCATCTCACAATAAACCTGATCCTGTGTTACCTCCACGCTGCACTGTGCTGAAAGAGCCCTTGTGATGCGAATGTACAGGTGCTGCCAGGTCACCCGAGACACAGGGAAGTAGTAAAAAAACAAACCCCAAACCCATACAAACCCCATACATGTGGCTAGGTCAAATGCTGTGTGAACACTTTCAAATGTGACTGTCTACCTTTGTTCAACAGGACAAAAAGTTAATAGACTGTACGTCCTGGAGATTGAAAAGCAGCTCCAAAACATACAAAAAGCCAACTCCAGTTGGTTATAAAAGCCTACAAAAGTACAAATATTAACAAATTCAGGGGAACTGTGAGTAGTTTCTGACAAAGCAGAAGCTAACACAGTCCCCTGCTGGAAAAATACTGTAAAAACATGCTACTTCTGTATTGCTCCTCTATGCCTACAGCAAACGCAAGCTACCTGACAGGCACGGCATATCTAACAAAGCCTGAGGCATACACTGGCTAAGAAAATAAATAAATAGTTTGGGCAATCTCACCAGGCTTACATATAACATCACACAGGACATTAGGAAAAGGTTCTTCACCAAGAAGGTGGTCGGTTACTGGGACTGGCTCCTCTGGGCAGCAGTCATAGCACCTACGATATACACTTACCACGAACTTCGGGTCTATTCAGATAGAACATGCCCATGGACAGATATTTTACTTGATTTACGCAGCAATTTGATTTTCTGGTGTTTCTTATGTTTCTGGCTTCCTTCCCCTTCATTATCTTCTGACTTTGATCTCTTGCGTTACCCTTGCAGGTCAGGCTCCCAACAAAGGTGAAAATTCCTCAGTGCAAAACAGTCAACATCCTCCTTCTCACCTCTCAAATCAACCCTTACTTTGTTTTATTTTCTTGCATCATTTGGCTATTATAAAAGACGATGAAAAAGCTCTTTCAGGATGGTGTAACAGCTATTAAATACAGAGGTTACCTGTATGAAAGGACAAAAAAAAAGAAAGCAATTCTTCTTAACCTCATAGCCCACATATTAGATGAAATGTAACACTTCATAGGATAAGGGAAAAAAATCGTGTTTTAATTACAACAATGTAGCATAAACACTTTAGTAGTCCATACCAGGATATTACTGTGACATCTAACCTAACCTTGAGCTCTCCACAAATATCATAAACAGACACTCTAAAATTCCCTAAAGGACTGGCATTAAGAAGTTTTGTACAAAGGCAGTCAGTTGCTCAGTCTTCAAGATGTCATGACATGGTGAGACAAACACGACACATACATCAGTTAAGTACAGAGAAATGTTATGCTACATTTTAGACAGTTCAGAACTGAAAGTGCTTCACATCTATAGGATAAGAAATGGCTTCATCTCCTCATCCCTAAATGATGAGAGCAAAGAAATAACCCTTTAATAGGTTAAATAAACAGTGCCCCATTTATCCATGCTTATATAAAGTTTGCAACAATTCAGAAGGTCCATGATGAAATTTACAATCTATATACAGTATAACAAATTGTCCAAGAAAAAAGTCCAGATACTCCTTGGTTCCCAAAAGCCTGAAGCTCATTCTCCGCACTAGAGGCAAAAGCTACCTACAGGATTAGGTGGTTTTCCTTTTTCCTTTTCTTTTTGGTAAAAATCAGTCATCCCAATCCACCCTGAATAAAATCAGTCCCTAAATCTTGGTTGTATTCAACAACTGCTTAATCCCAGTGATTAAGGCATGTTCATTAGATGTCAGTATAGGGGTACTGTCAGAAATCATAATAATCACAGGTACTAAGAGTCAGCAGATTTACATAGCAACGTCACTCTCCATAGTATAATGTCAAACAAACTGTTACGATGGAAGCTGTTCCTGAGTTTAAATTTGCTAAATACTGCTAAGATTAATGTTTTCCTTTTTCACTTCTTCCTCTGCAATGCACGTGCCCAACCAAAAATTAGAATTTGCTTTGAAAAACAGCCTGAATATCAGAAAATAAAAATGTTAGAAAACTAGAATTATATGGGCATTCCCAAATCTGAATTTAGACAAGATGGCATAAATTTGCAAGGTTTAGTATGACTTAGCTTTTAGTAAGAATATCTTCTAAATATGAAGGTAAATATGAAAGACTGTCCACATTTTCACGCAACTGCAAACAACAGAAAAAAGATTTTGGTACCAAGAATTTTCATGACTTTAAAGTTCTGTGAACATACGCAACTGATACTGCAGAGATTTTTAGTTTTCTTATCTAGTCTCCTCCTTCAGAATTAGAGGAGGACATTTTCAAATGGTGGGAACACAAAATACCTAGGAATATATTCAGCTTTTAAAATCAGAAACTAATTGTCTATTCAGATAGTTTAGTATCCATTCCACAGAATTGTTTCTCGAGTATGTAATCATTGACATTCTTTCCTATTTAAAAAAAGCTGTTCTTGGCTGAGAAAAGTGGAGAGCTTTTAAAAATAGATTTTTCATGAGACTCACAATGTGCATGACAATTCTTACCACCCTAAACATCCTGGCTCCAACTCACTGAAGTTCATACAAACATTTGCTCAAGTCCGAGCATTAAACTTCACAGGAGTTAAAGGGCACTAGAAACTCAGGATGACAGAAAGTGTGACTCAGGTCTGTGCCATACCTGCACTTCTGACTGTCAACTGAACAAAAACCCCTTAGAAAACTGCACCATCTGGAGTTTAATCCAAGGTTTGCTGAAATCAATGAAACATACAATGAGTTTTACCGGGATTAGTACTTTAAGTGCTCCAAAGGAAGCAGTGATGTAGCATCTCCTATTTTAAATACAAGAAAGGACCGCAGTAATTTCACCTATCAGACTAGGGAATAAATCTTCATTTATGTATTTTCAAATCTGTCAGCAGTGCAAATTATGAATTACAGTATGATTAAAAAAAAAAATCTTATTTCCAGATTTGTTCCATTTAAATCCCAGTTAAGACAGAAACCAGCAACATGCTGAGGAAACAATGAGGGAAAAAAACAACTGCTTCCACAGTCTGGGAATTCCATAGTGGTATAAAACCAAAGCTTTGAATAAAGTTTGGCGTAGCCCATGTGTCTTGTGCACAAAGGTTAGCTACAGGTTAATTGTTGTGACTGTAAAATATAAATAGCAACAATTTATTCACAGAATTCTGGATTAGATTGATTTTTTCTTACTTTAACAAACTGTATGAACTATTAAATTATCAGCCAGCTGTATGTTTAAGCACAACAATAGAAAATGTAGTACATAAACACCTAAAAATCACAGTCATAAAAAGCAGGCAAGTACATCAGTCTTTCGGTGGCCAAAGCACAACAGATTAGTCCAAACAAGTGTACATGAACACAGATCATGGCCATTAGTTGTGTTAAAAATTGTTTCTACTGTCAATAAACAATTTTCTGTATTTTAATACTGTTCTTAAAGAACTGTAAACCCTTTAAAATTTATGCACAGACATAAATAACAGTGAAGGATTTAAATACAGTGGTCAATAGGAAAAATAGGGCTTTAAATTTGCATGTGTGATCAGTGGGTAATTTGGAATAAATCCATAATTATCCACAAAGAACTCTGACCTTTCTTAGGTAAGACAGTACTGCCATCACTTCTAACACTTGTGACCATTATAGTAACAAGAGAAAAAAAAACAACCCACAACCCCAACACATCAACCTTGATACATCAATCATCACATACGCATTCAAAATTACAGATATTTACAAGAAAAATATATATTTAATTAAAAAGCCACTGAAAAACATGGACTTTTAGTCAGGTGCTGCACTTTCTGCAAAATGAGGTAATTTTAGATGCAAACAAATTAAGTTTAGTAGAGTTCAGGATCCACGGTCTCCACACTTAAAAGTACAGATTGCTTCAGTAAATGGCTTGACTGTTTCTGTATGTTCAGAGCAAGAAATCACTAGATCCAGTTAAATCCTGTTTTGTAGTGCTCTTGATGCAACACTGACTAATGTCAGAAGGCTTCCCAGCTCAGCTTTACAACTGGTCTTTCAATAGAAAGGAAAAAGGGGGGAGGGGAGAGAGGGAAGAAGGAAAAAGGAAAAAAAAATCGTTATAAGTTGGTTTCATCCCAAGATGGATCATTCATGTTCTTTAGAACTTTTCTAACAAGCTTCTCCAAGTCCTTGCGAGCTCTTTGTTCTTCTTCTAATGATTTCTTCATTTTCTTGTTATCCTGTTTAATAGAACAGAAATTTTACTGGCTTGGTTTTGGTTGGTTTTTAACAGCTGTTTTCTGACCACACATAACACTGTCAATCACAAATTCTGAAGGCTCTTCTCAGTAAGACTGCTATTAGCTGTCCAAAAGCAAAGCCTTCGATTAAAATTTCACAAGTTACACAGAGTTAGTTCACACAACACAACTAAAACCATCAAATGGAAACTGAGCTATTTTCTGTTTATACTCAGGGGTCCTTTATAATGCAGGTGCTAGTAACAGATGGCCAATAATCTTGAATTCTTTTGCTCAAATCTGATCAATGAAGAGTAGAATATATTTGTTGTTAATAGAAAAGGGAAATAGTGCAATTAGTAGAATAAATATCCCCTCTGAGAGCCTCCTGTGATTATAACTAGTTTTGCAATCCCAGAAAAACCTTCTTAAAACTTAATGCAAATTAACTTGCTTCATTAGGAAAGTGAATAATTGAAGAAGTATCTTGAAAACCATTATGTTCTCTGGGAAGTATTTTGTGACTCAATTTTAAACTAGGGAGATGACTACCAGCAGTCTAAGAGGAGCCAGAATTTCAGGGACCACCACCACTCTACATGTATATTAACAAGTCAGTTCTCAGTATTTAATGCCAGTGGGTAATACTGAAATACTCTGAACAACAGGACCATAAGGATGTCACTGACCAAACCACAATAATGCTTACATTGTTTAATCCTGCACAGGCCAAGGTGATGCTGGCAACAGTAAGGAAGCAACCAGATGACAAGACAACATTATATTAAGGTGTCAAGACAACAATATGGGTTTTTAACAAGCACACATCTGCAATCCAGGGATCCCACTGAACTCCTATCAGCTGTCATTTACAGACATTTCTAGATCAACAGCAGCCACTTCATTAACTCCATTCCCTCCTCAAGTCTACTGAGAAACTCAAATTTCTTTCTTTTCTCGTGGGTACAGACTTAATTTCTTTTCATTTATGTATTTATTCAGCACCAATTCAGCACTGCACTATTCAAGTGTGGCGCCTGTGGAGCAACAGCTATTAATAACATACAGAAGCTGCAACGGGAGGGATCCTGCTTCGCCTGCATATAACCAGTGCACTGTGTGCTCCCAGAGAGCCTTTATCCATAAAGCCTTTGGTCACTTGGGACCTTCTCAGATGGCAGATTTTTTTCTGCCACTTCTCCAATTAGCAACATAACAGCAACAGACTAATAACTGCCTCAAAGCTGATATTCCTGATAAATTAACTCAGGCTTTAATAAGTCTTGGCTTTGAAAGATACGAGATTCTGAAGACACCATCTATTTGTAAAGGCACCAGAAAAGGAGAGCTGCTGCTTGAGGGTCAGGACAAGGTGACTTTTTCTTTACAGTCACACAGAGATTGGTGGGGCCTCAGTGAGGCAGCACATTTATCTTTGGGGCAAACACGACAAGGCTACAAGAATATCAGTGGGTTATTATTGCTGCTTGTACTACATGAATTGTATCTTTTAAAAGACTCAAATGTGCATTAAACCCAGGATATACATGCTTTATGTGTTGAAAACAGCAGAATTTAGGTATTCAAGGCATCAACTGTCCTATTTCAAGGAACATGCACAACGCCCTTAGAAACAGTGGGCATGCTTACAGATGGGCAAAGAAATTGGATTCATGTTTATAGCTAAAAACCTAGAGTAATCTGAATACAAAATCTATTTCACATTAGCACAGGAGATCTTATCCATCTTCCTAAGTCAGAACTGATCAAGTCAGTTAGCAAATTCACACATTGGAAAGTGAGAATAATTCAGCGCCTTTTAGCCTATACATTATAAGCAGCATTTACATGGTTTGAACAGTTTGCGTGTCCTGACAAGAAAAAGATAATTTTTAAATACCTAATTTGGATACTTAAAACAAGCTTAAAACACCAACTACAACTTCCATACCAGCAACTCAGGTGAGAGCCTCCATAATTTCCTCATGCAACAAAGCAGCACCCTAAGCTAACCTGAAGCTCTCATTTAAAAAAGGCCATGGGATAAGACACTGAAAAGGACTCTCATCTCTGGAAATCAGAGGTTTTAAGAACTGATTTGTAAAAAGTGTTCAGGTTACTGAAAGACCTAAACAGATCCAGGCAATTCTATTACTGAAATGATACATTCTAGAGCAAATGCTATTTCTCTATGAGCTTATTTTGCTGGTGATACAGCAGATCTGAAATTGCTTAACGCTTTCAACGTTTCACAAGCTGTAACACCCAAGCATAAATGAAACTGAGCTTAATAAGTCACCTCAGAGAGAGGATACTTAATGCTATTCTCAAAGGCTGCTGCTCCAAGAACTGGTAACAACTACAAATAAAGGGTGCTTTTTGTCAAATTGGTATGTTTTACTTTTAAATGTGAATCTAGTCCAAAATTTCATTCTTGTAAAAGTCAATCAACTTAAAAGCCATATTTATTTTTGTAATAAGCTTTACATTTTTCCATTCTCCCTGTTGCTATAATTGTAGCAAGTTACCAACCTGTCTTAACTCCTGTACTTCATCCTTTAATGCATATACTGTGTCAACAAGGCTTCTAAAATGAAAAAAAGAGGATGATCTGTTATAACAGTTTTCAGAAATATATGTTTAAATCTATTATTAGACAAAACTACTAAAATGAAATGCATTAAAAACCCCACAGCTAACAGTTGATTCTAAACTTGTGTTAAAAAAGGGCTCTTATCCTGATTTATATTCAGGAAGACAAGGACCTGTTATCAGCTTATGACAAGATATACCTCTCAAGCACATATGGACTTATACTGGTTTCTGAATTACAGCTTTCTGTAAAGGAACTGTATTTCATTTCCAATATACAAGGTACCCCAAAAAATTAGAATGATGCCATACACTAACTAGATGACACCATTTTAATATTGAAATCCAACAGCATTTGGAAAAATTATTTACAAGTGAAACGTATCACTTCTTGGCACAAAAGGAATAAGCTGCATAGCATATAAAAAGAAACCAGACTACAAGAATTTAAATGAAGGCCAACTGCACTTAAAAGACTGGCAGCATACTCCAAAATGCTCTGTTCCCTACAACAAATATACCAATACACACACTACTATAATGGAGATAGGAGGAGGAAGAAAAGTGCAAAGTTTACTAGTTAATCCATCATTCATTAAATGTTCTCTTACTTCTCTTCTATAACAGTCTGACCATTACTTTTAGTTTCTTCTACAATAATTTTTTCTTCTTCTGGAAGCAGGACTTGAGGAGCTGATTCTTTACGGGAACCTGTTGTAAAAATAAATTACATAATGAGCAACTCACAAATACTGCTGGGCCATTTTAAAGATGATTATTTCATACACTGCATGATACACCTGCATGACCAAGGTGTATCACTTTCCATGTTCCCCTTCCCTCCACACACACAAGTTACTAACACATTTTTCTACGTCTGAAACCACAGCCTTGCAACTACAACAAAAATTGCCTGACATTCCTATCCTGCTGCTGCCATTGTCATCATCTGTCACTGATGGGGATGCTACACTGTACAACAAACAGTGCACCATTCAACTACCAGTAGAAATATTCACCATAGCTGACTCAAAGAGATAAGATGTGTTTAAGTAATAGCAATTCAAGCCTCAAGGACAGATTCTGATCTCACGCTGATACAAATCCAAGAAGTAATTCCATTCTCAGCCAGCTACTCTATCAGCAAGGAGCAGAATTGTGGTATCAAATGATAGTGATGGAAGGAACAAAAAGTTAAAACCCTTTTCCCTGAAACACTATGAACAACACACTTGTGTGTGCACACACATATACATACACTTACAGATAGCCTTTTAGTCCTATTATAAATTTCTATCCAGTGCATGACATACTTTGTATTTAATGCTTTTAAAAACAATTAATGGTTTGACAAAACCTCAAAACATTCCAACCTCTTCAAAATATTTTCCACACTAATTACAATTTATAAGATCAAGGTAAAACATACAGATTCTAAGAAAGGAGCTCTGAATAGAAAAATCTACAGCTCAGAGATGTGCAGAGATTCATACATACATGAAGTATGTATTCTAGAAATGTTTAATTAGGCTGCAACAAATCACAACCTCTTTTTTAAGGAATATCTGTAAGTAAATTGCTGTCTAAGTATCTGTTCAGAATTTAAACACAGCAGATAAGGCATTAAAATTTTTGCATATTTTAACAAAGATATCAGTTTTAACAAGCAAGGTACACTTGCCTACGAGTTCACTGTGATTTTCATTAACCAGGAATGTCTAAAGTCTAGTACAGTCTGAACTGATAACTAGGTACTACAGGGTACACGCCTGTCAGGGGATATTATTTAGCTCTTGTGGAACAGCTGCTTTGTGATAAGTATTTTGTTTGCTTGGGTTTTTATGGTTACGATAAAAAACATAACCTAAACACACAAAAAATGAAAGAAATCAAGCTAATTGAAAAATACTAACTTCCCTAACAGCTGCAGTCTAGAGTTCTGAACAACGAGCTTGTAGGGACTGTAGTTCAGTAGT
>JBCJKH010013903.1:0-10594 GCA_039877255.1 Loriculus beryllinus | reverse complement strand
AAAAAGGACATGGAACTGTTGGAACAAGTCCAGAGGAGGCCACGAGGATGATCAGGGGACTGGAGCATCTCCTGTACGAAGACAGGCTGAGAAAGTTGGGGCTGTTCAGCCTGGAGAAGAGAAGGCTGTGTGGTGACCTCATAGCAGCCTTCCAGTATCTGAAGGGGACCTGTAGGGATGCTGGGAAGGGACTCTTCATTAGGGAATGTAGTGACAGGACAAGGGGTAAAGGGTTCAAACTTAAACAGGGGAAGTTTAGATTGAATATAAGGAGGAAGTTCTTTCTTATGAGGGTGGTGAAACACTTTAATGGGTTGCCCAGGGAATTTGTGAATGCTCCATCACTGGCAGTGTTCAAGCTCAGGCTGCCCATGCCAGGGGGGTTGGAACTTGATGATCTTAAGGTTCTTTCCAAACCTAACTATTCTATGATTCTAAGTAGGAAATCCCCACTCATTTTATTGCATGAATAAAACATTCCATGGTGGTATCTACAAATCTAAATTAGAAAATGCTCCCTTTTAAACCAATCACCACATTTGGCTCAACATGATCAGGATATATCAGTGAGCCTCCTAACAGGTCTCTGAAAGCACCACTGCAACCTGCTATATCTTGAACTCAACTGGCCAACATCTAACACATCAGAAAAAGACAGAAAAACCCAGAAGCTTAATTATGCATTTGCATAGAACAGTCTCTTCCTAGGTCCCGCGCACATCTGGTCATGAAGCCTGGGATTACTACAGCCCAAGTAAAGTGGAAGCGAGCCTGTCATCTTTCACCTTTGATAATCCAAATTATAGGAAAGCCAGTGATTCATACCACAAGGTTTATTTGCTGTTGTAAAGGATTAATCTGCATGACTATATCATTTCTTTTATAAACTTTCTAAAATCTATCTTAAAACAGTTTATATTTCTTGTCTGGAGTATGCTGTTTGGAAGACCACTAGAATCTTTTTTTTCTCCTAATCTAAATTTATTAATGATAAATGAATGTTCAGTCTGATCTTTGAATCGTGCTCTTCAACCAGAAATTGGTCTTTTTGGAAACACTGAGATAAGACTATAAATTAGGCTTATTAAAAAGAAAATCTACACTGGAAATCTCTGACTCTTGCTAAACAGCTAACAGACAGGCTTTCCAAGCCTACCAAGAGAATTACACAACTGTTTTCTACCAAGAAGCTGTGGGATTTAAACACTCTTTTTATGCTCTGAAAACTCTGAAAATTTGCTTCATCTCTCTAAGGATGCACCTTCACCACCTCTCTGAGGAATCTCTTTTATACATAGAGAAGGGAGAGATAAGGAAAAATCCACAGGAGTTTCCACAAGGGAAAATGCTTTGGGAAAGACGTGCAAGTTACCTGTTACTGTCTTCTGGTCCTGTTTTTGAATTCTGAAAGAACTTGCTATCCTCTTCACTTTTTCTATGTCATGTAAATAGGTCATAAGCCCCTTGTGCCTGACTCTGGCATAAGCCGCAGAGGGAGATCAAGTAGCCTGAGCTTTGAGATTTGGCCTTAACACATTAACTTGAAGGAGTGCATCTGGGTGTCTCTTCGTCTGTCTCCGTGCTTAAAACAGGCTCTGAGTCCAATTCCTAATAGATCAAGATGTCTCATCCTGGTCATTCAGGTTGTCTCCAGTTTCTTAATGGATTAATCGTATATGACCACAAGACTGTTCACTAAGAAAACCTCCAAAGACATGCCAGAACCACAGAAAGGAGTAGACATACCTGTATCAGTTGATTCACATGTTGTGACCAAACTGGGGTGACTTGAAAACTGCAGCCACTTACATGATCTCTTACTGCAAGTTGTTTTGTGAGCTCTTGGTACCATCCTACCTGGTCATCCTACAGGGAGTTTCCAAGGAGCTGATTTGCAAATGGGTCTTTCTATAGGGCACTCACCTACACAACTTGTCAGCTCAGAGGCTGACCCAGCTGAAAGGACCTTTTCTCTGACACAGCTCCAAATGCCCTATGACAGTTGCCTTAAAATAAGAAACTGGGTCATTCCTGCAGTTATATTCATGTGGCCAATTGTTACACACTGAGGTTGTGTCATTATAGGAATGGACTATATTCACAAGTGTTTGAAACTCTCTGTACAGGCAGTAGGTGCATCACTTCAGCTTCTCTCTTCTTCTCCCAGGGCCTCTGTTTGGTGTAACAAACTGAACTGTAAAGCCCACCTTTCATGTGGTCTATTCAGTTTTCCAACTGACTTAAAAGAAAGGTCTTATTAAAGACAATGTAAGAGGTTTGAACTCTGTCAGGAGTGCCCCCTGTGAGTTCAATTCATACTACTTTGCTCACTAAGCTCATTACAAAAAGCAAGTTGAAACCCATGGCTTTCTAAATTCACCTGAGAAGATAAGATTGGAGCATGATAAAAGAAGGGCAGTGCAGTTCTCTCGATAGGCCCAAGTACAGCTCTGTTAATGTCCTCAGAAACTATTGTGTCTATAGATAGAAGGAGGACTTTTCAAACGTAGTGCCTAAAATTCAGGTGTCTGTATCTCTGCCAACTTTAAATACTACATTAAACATAGCTTTATTTGCGGTGTGTCTAAATTTAGACACCCTAGTTTTAAAGATTAACTTATAAAGAGGACAATACATATCTAAGAGAAGATAAAAATGCTTTCTTAGAATACTTCTGACTTCTTAAAAATACTTCTTAAAGCATTATGCGAGCTATGGAAGTATTCTTCCTGCCTGCTTATGAGTAAGAGTATGGTAAGAATAGCATAATCAGAATTTATGGGGCTAATCTTTGTTTTCTTCTTAGGCCAATTTAGCAAAAGTAGCTTCTTGATTTATATAGTATCACAAATAGCACTTCCTGGGTTGTTTACATCAGAGAACATGAAAACCAGTAAATGGCTCCGATTAGAGCCATGACAAAATAAAACAGTGTGCAGGCAGTAGTTTAAGATTTATCACAGCTTTAGACATTACGTGTTCACCCTCACCTGTACAAAGAGAATGGAAACTGCTACCAAACCAGAACATTGGTACTTCACACTTTTTTTGTACAGCTGAAAATGCCTTATAGATACTCAGTTCAATGTCGTTTTAATTCAGCATAACCAGTGCTATTATATCATTTCAGCATAACTGGTCAATCGTTTTTTAATCAGTTCAGAATTGCTTCTTAAAAAAAGCAGATGAGAGAGAAGTCCCATTGAGTGAAGCCAATTCAGAGTATTTTGATTATTATAAACAGAGTAGCTAAAAATGTTAAGAAATGTGAGATTTATCAGGGAAAATATCAAATCAAACAAATCAAGTACAGGTCCATCCCTCCATCAGTGGGTGTGTGTCTGTAAGAAGGCTTGAAAACTCTGTATTTGATATTTCCATCTTGTAAAAGGAAAGCATGAGCCAAATACTGATCTCATCAGTATTCTTACATCTTTACTGACTTGATCAAACTCTCTGCAAAGTTTGCCAGCAAAAAGCTGACATGCAAGACAAAACTTTAAGAAAATCAATGCCAAACAATTGCCCAAGCCATAAGTAAGAATAAAACTTGCCCAGTGCATTATGTTCTACCAACATTGTGGAGGGTTGTAAACCTAAAAGCCAGGGGAACTAAATAGCTCTTATTGTGCATAATATACTTTGTATACCAGTAGACAGCACAAATCATTTCCTCACTGCAATTCAATAGCTAGTCATTCCTTCTCTTCTACATGCAATTCTGCTGAAGAGCCATGGTATAAATGCTATACTGCTGTCAGTTAGTTGGCTATCCTTTCCTGGGGTGCCAAAAGGGATGCTTATAAATTAAGCTATTGTCCCAGTAAGCAAGCATCTCTTAGTGGGACAGTATATGATAAATTTTTAAGGACATAGCTGCAGCATAAAATTTACTGTATTTTACATCAGACATTGCCACACAGAGATGTGTTTCTTTTTCGTAATTTTTAAGGTGGAAGTATTGTTGGAAGACTAAAAAGTGGACACTACATCAAACAGATTGGAGATCCAAGGTGTGCCTTACAATGTGACACTGTATGTTTACTGATAACATCAACTATAAATTGAAAGGGATACAGATAACCTACTTTCACTAAGACAACTGTAAAGGTAGCCTGAATATTGCTGGAGTTTATTTACTTGAGTGTGCCTACCTTAAAAACTTGGATTTCTTTTAATTCTGAGTGCATTTTAAAAATTCATTATCCACAGGTAAAAATCGTTCCATATATGAAGACAATCAAAAATCTGTGGCTTAACATGTGTGCATTGTTTAACTGGTATTTCAGGCACTAACTTATTCTCTAAGGATAATATTGAAAACACAAAAGATAAAGATTCACTTGAAAAGTCAATTTTTCTTTCAGAGAGTGTTGGTTCCAAGCATGAAAGCAAGGCCCAGGCACCCTGTCTCTATCTCCTTGAGAGCAATAGAATCACCAAAAGTGGTCTAGGTTCCACAAGTAACAACTTCTCACAGTCTTGAAAGCAATTTTATCAAAAGACACTTTGACAAAGCATAATCACCAGTAAAAAACTCTATTGTCAAGGTCTTTTTAAATTGGGAAATGAGTTTATCAATCTATTCAAGCAAAACGGATCAGTATATACAAACACAAAGGATAGTCAAAGATAGTCAGTACCTTATATTCAGACGGTGCTGGAAGAAGCATATTATACCACAGATTTTGCTGCAAGAGTCCCGTCGTAACAGACAGTTCAGCTCCTTTAAGTCAGAAGATATAACACTTCACCCCACCTTGGGTTAGACATAAGGCAGTTTCTTATACTGACACTATAAAAATGCTTATTAAATTTAAGTTTCTTCTAGAAAGTTTTTCTGAATCATGAGGTAGACCTACTGCAACTTTCAAACCACACCTTTAAGCCCAATGCATCTTTTTCTTAAGCCAGTTATTATTGCAGGAATACAGTAGTGACATGATTCTTGTCTTCCTGCTTTATAAAACTGGATTAATATTTTTTTGCTGGCAAATGCTCCTTTATTTCTTCAGAATCTAACCTTGGCTCTTGCAGATAGACTGCTCACTTTAAATAGTCTTATGTTTATTTCCTTATTCAGAAGCACATGACATAACACGTGGAGGTTTCACCCACTAGGAGTGATGAATAACCATTAGTGGGTTATGATAAGCAGCACATAAGGCTTACCGGAAAGAGGCTGATGCCTAAAACTGAATGCTGGTAGACCAAACTGCTGCTGAAAAGCACAGAGGGAAAATACTCTGGTGTGTAGGAAAAAGTCATCAGTATACAACAGATGCCAGGTCAAGCCTTCAGGAGACATAATACCAGACTGTAGGCAGGAAACAACCTAAAATACACACATATGAATTCCTTAAGTTTCCCAGGGCATATATGCAAGCATAGTGTTACACGGAGGAGCAGAAAAACGAGAGCTTGCAATTTGTTACTTGAAGTAGAAGCAACATTAGAAACACCACTGTATGCACTGACACTAATGAGGATTACATCTGGAAACTTCCAGGAAGCACATCTTCTAGCTCAGTTTCTATTCAACCCTCAAGTTGACTTCATGGTTCAGTCTTTTCTGATTAATTATTTTTCTCTGCCAGCTATATAGAAAAGCTACCTGAGATCTACTATCACACTGATTTAATTCTTGACTATTTTCCTACTTATAGGAAAAAAATATATATAGTGCTTTATAGTGCCGAAAACCATACCGATAATGATCTCTGTCTTCTCTATTGCCACACTGTCTGCCTGGCACACTGTGTTCAGTTGAGATTATGGAAGCAAAGATTTTCTCTGCATCAACAAGTGGATAAATATTTTAGGGATTATCCTCTACATATTTGTTACCTTTTGATTAAATCAGTAGATGTATCTTTGAATTCTCATAAGAATATAAAAGATTTTAATAATGCAGCTACATGTGGGTTCTGAAAGTCAAAATATTCTTTTAGTTGGTGTTGAAAAACATCTCACCATTTCTTCCAGTTACTTCCCAAACTTCTTAGATGTGTTCATTGCAAATAACATTCTGCAAGTATCCACAGACACTCCACAAGTTTATAGAGATCCTGGCTTGTTCATAAATGTCCAGGACAATTCTGATGGAGACATATGCCCATTTGATTAAGCATGAAAAAAAAGATAAGAAAGGAATTTTTCTAATATACAACCTGTCTTTAAAAGATGAGTTTACAGCATCAAATAACAGCATACGAACACTTGCTGACATTTTAGTTCTACATCTCAAATACAACAGACCAAAGACATAATTTATTAACAGTTGGCAGTCTGGCACTGACTGGGGTCCAACTTTTAGTGCAGTGTGTTCCGATTTCTTTCTTTACTCTTCCAGCTTATTTTGACTTCCCAGAAGAGCTTTGTCATTTGCTAATGCACTACTCCAATTCCAGACTTACTCTCAATTGTAAAACAAATAAACTGCATACGCAAATCAAATATATTTTAAAAATATTACTGTCACAAGAAAACAATAGGTAAAAATAAGTAATCTTCGACAAAGTTATACTCTTCTGTCTTAGCTTCCTTTCTCTTACAAGGATTGCTGTTTTTGTCAGAATTAGTGTGTTCAACTAGATTCAGTTTTTTACTTGCATTTGAATTATTTGTGCATAATTTTTCCTCATATATTTCAAGATGTTTCACCTTGATTTTGTAGCAACCTACAGAACTTTCAAAATTAACAGTGGGATGTTACTGTTCTTTCTTTTCCTACTGAAATAAAAGTTTAATCAATGTTTCAAACAGAATAGTAGGTATATAAAATTAAATGAGATTAGATATGACAATCATGAATTAGATAAGGATGGAGACTATTTAACTCATTGGCCTAGGCAAGCAGAAAACATCAGGCAAACAATCTCTCATGAGAGGTCAGAGCCTATAGAGGCTTCACCGTGATACCTCAATATCTCCCAATAGGTGTGAAAAACTGTCCTGGTTTTGACGAGGATAGAGTTAACTTTCTTCTTAGTAGCTGGTACAGTGCTGTCTTTTGGATTTAAGTGTGAGAATAATGTTGATAACACACTGATGTTTTAGTTGTTGACAAAGACCAGAAGCACTTCAGAGTTTCTAAAGATTCTCCTTCAAACTGAAAAAATACCTTTTCTCTATTTTCATCAGGAATCAAAGAGGAAAGAGTAAAGATAAAACTCAAAACTAAGCAGCAAAAGGAAACACTGGACACAAAAAAAGGATAAGATTTCTTTCCTTCAAAAGCCACACTTCTTGAACATTCAAGAGTGTTAGAAATTAGGCTCCTAAGTCCTGAATTTGCCTTGTCACAAATTTACAGTCCACGCACTTCTCAGAGATCCTAGCAGTGTCATGGGTTCTTATACTTAAACAGTGAGGAATAATAAAGCCAAGTGCAGATGGGATAAACATGAGTCATAAATTCTGTATTCGCCACTGTGGTGGCATATTGCTTCTATGACTGAGATCTAGGTTACTTCAAGCCAGGTTTTTTCAGTTTAGTTTACAGAAGAAAAACTGTGAAAAAAATTATTAACGTATTTTTCTACACTCATAGATAAAACAGCTTTTAATAAACAAGTTTAGGATACCTTGATTTGATTTCTTTTTTATTTTACAGGGAGGGAGTAAAGAATATCACCATTCTGATGGAGTGAGGTGGATCAATACGGAAGAGTAGGCCAGGTCCATTAAATGCTTGAGGTTCAAATATCTATGTTTAAAATATCAAGGAGCACCACAAGAATGAATGATACAGTGAATGCATCAATTAAAATGCTTTGGTTTTTCAAGTGGTGGCAAGACCTCAGTATTCTTTTCGTTATTTCACTGTTCATGCTTGGTTTGTGCTATCTTTTTACTGGGTGTACCTTGTATTTGGTTTTTAATGAGATTTCAAGAAACACTCATGAAAGCCAAGTAGCATGAAAACATCTCTCTGTACTCCAGAGAATACAGGCACAGTATTCTATGAAGATCCTCTCACAAGACTGTTAACCAAGAATTTTTTTTTTGCTAGGGAGTGTTAAATGTTTGAGTAAAGACCATTGCAAACTCTTGTGTAATAACCCAGCCTGTGCATACACTGTTACCTACCAACCTACAGAGAAACTCGGGGATATCTGGACTAGTCAGTCTTGCTAAAGCCCATTGGTCTTGGTCACCAGCCCTTTCTTTTGATGAAAAGCTCAGGGTCATCAGAAATTCTCTGTAGTTACCTGCTGCAGAGTCTAGTGTATTGTTTGCCTGCAAGGAATTGTTGCTCTCTTTCTTCAGTTCATTTTCCATCCTGGGAAGCTTTAACAGTTATCTGCTTTAATGCAATATATTTTCTCCACCCTCCATCAAAAATATGGTGTTCACAAATAAACTTGAATTGCAATTCATAGTGTTACATCACTATGAATATACCCAATTTAGAAAGTAACTATAAAAGGAGTTCCTAGTGTGGTGATATAGCACAGCATGAGTGATGCAAGTAAAAAGTTTCTATTTTAGTACTCAACAAAAATAAGATATCAAATCAATGAAGTCACACTCTGCCTAACTCAGGAGATACTAAGGATGTGTCCATGATTTCATGATCAGCTGTCCATTCATTCTTCTGTATGTACACCGTGCATTTACATCAAGGGTGGTTGCACACCCTCAGGAAGTAATCCCTCTTGAAGTTTGAACAAATCACCAAACTGCAGTCAAAATTCCTGTCTCTAAGCTGAAAAGCAGATCTCTGTTGGTAGTGGAACAAGCACATGCATGTTGCACTAGCACATGTTGCTAGTGGAGCAAGCATATGTATTAGAAATCTGCACTGCAGATAAAGAATCTGCAGTTTAGGTGGAAGAAGAAATGATCTCCTCATTAGTTCTACATATCATTTCCTTAAAAACATATATATTTTCACCTGATAGATGCTCTGGAATTGAGATTTCAATCCGATGAGTACACAGTTATATGTACTAGTAAAAATGGTTTTCCAGTAAGATTTTGTTACCATCATTACCTTTTACTGGCACACCCCATTAAAAAAACACACAAACAACTAGATTTTGGATTTATCTCAGGTTGCTTATCAATATTGCAAATGAAGCCTGTTTGAATACACTGGAAACATTTTCTTCTAACAGAGAGGGATTTTGTAATACATATATGTGTTTATGTATATATATATAAGTATATGCACATGTGTGTACATGCCCAGAAACATTCTGGAGATTCTATTCATATCCAAAGATTTTTAAAGTGCTTCTCTCTGATACACTGTTTGCTAGCTTTTGACAAGCCAGTGTGTACTTCCATATTTTCAAATGTCCTTTTACTTGAAAATGTAATTTTCAAATGCCAGAAAGTACACAGACTCTACACCTATCGGGGATATTAAGAGGAGGAAAGATCTCAGCCATCCAGTCCATATGCTAAATGATACAAGATTATTGCCTGTATCACATTTTCTCTTGTTTTTTTAAGTCTCACTAACTATCCTTCCACCACATGCTACAGATTATTACACTCCCTAATGTGTGCCACTTAAGTTTTTCCATTACAGCCAGAAGTTTCCCTTTCTTTAAGTCATCCTCACCTCCTTTGTGCTACTCAGACTTCTATCTTTAATGACAGAGAGGCTGTGTTCTTTTTTATTTTCTTTATTTTTTTCCCCTCATCCCTGCACCAGCTCCCCTTTCTCTATGGCATCATTCATGACTATTTTGGATTCACTTTCAAGCCTGCGACGGTCTTCATCACAAAATTACCAGGTTTTTCAAAGGTTTTCATGCTTTCTCTCTTCTCTGATTCTTCCTCTTTCTTCTAACTCGCTTGGAACATGCTTACCACAAATAACAGAAAATCCTCATAATTTCTCTCCTTTAAGCACTCTGCTACTACCACACTGAAAAAACAGTAGCTGGGAAATGTGTTATAGGTGGGTGATATCGTTGCCTAGTGTGCCATTACTACCTTTATTATCCTTTGTCCCCATGTCCCTCTTCCTTCCCACACTCTTTCTTGGCAATCTACGGCCCCTGTTACCAGTTAGCCATTAAGCATTCTGGGGCAAGGTCTGCAATCATGACTCCTAGGCACTATGATGATGCAAAATAGAAATACTAACTATTACCCTCATATGTCTGGACACTTATTCACGAGTTCATGCTTACCATGCATTACATACAAGTTAAAATGTCCATCCTATTGATATCAGTAAGATAATTCTAATAATCCTAAATTATAACTTTCATACTAATATAATGATGTAAAAACCTCATTAGTTACCTTCTTTTACTTTTGTTGCCCTTCTGTCCATTCCTCTAGACCCTTTGAGGCAATTTGCCAATTCATTGTGGTTCCATATTAGCATGTGCCCAGTCTTCTAATCTGAGCATCCCTTTGCTTAGCTAGACAAAAACTGGGAGATACAATATTATAAAGAAATTATCAATAGTTTCTTTTAATAGAAAACTTCTCACAGTCTAAAAGGAAATCTAATTAGAGGCATTAATAGTAGTACCATTGCTTCCCTCATAGAAGCTGCAAGTGACCATGTTGTGACAGATGTAAGAGGATATTTTTTATTAGGGCAGGAAAATTTTCATGATAAAAA
>JBCJKH010013902.1:0-19889 GCA_039877255.1 Loriculus beryllinus | reverse complement strand
TGATGCTAGCTGGATTCCCATCATAATGAACTGCACCACTCGGACCACATAAGAGCTCTGTCTGATAAGTCTGTCAGAGATTAGCTAATATATTCCCTCTTATATCTTTCTTTTGTTACTCTTAATGCAGACATCCTTATTGCTACTCACCATTGCCACTCAACATGCAAAAGTACTGTGTGCTTAATTTAAACTTACTGGAATCTAATTTAAAAGTTTTGGCGTTTTTCATTTATAATCAAAATCCTATATTTACCCAAACTGAATTTTCATACTTTCTGGATTTCTTGTTTCTCCCCTTTTAAAAAAATCACTCTTGGACAAATTAAACACAATCCCTTTCAAGGCAGGAATGCAGAGCCCATCAATTTGCTGTCCACTTCCCTGCAATATATTCTATATTTAGGCTCTGACCCTAGAGAATACAATTAAGTAAATGAGCATTTAATGGTGTAAGACCTACCAGGTCAGCATAGGTGGAGGGTCAGTTTTATTATGAAGTAACTTTTCATAACACTCACAGGTTGAAGCAGGTAAATCAGTGAGCACTCCTGGATAACTATCACTGGAAAAGGCGTGATTTTTATTGCATGAAAAAGCGTTTCCACTGATGCCATTATTTGGTCAAAGCGTCCTCCAAGTCCACCTAAAGTCACAATCACATCAATCTAAAAGACAAAACAAGAACATTCACTGAGAAATTTTCAGGTGTGATCTCTAGATCCTGAAAATCAACAATAAAATAATTTTGGGGAAAAAAAAAAGTAAGAAAAAAATAACTACTGGCTTTACAAAAGCAGATGTCAAATACAGTTATTTGCTCCCATTACTGATAAATACCATTATGTGAGTTCTGAGGCTGAGTATTAAAGCTCAGTAAATTCATAGCCAACATGTGGTGCTTTTATAAAGTATGTATAAACTGTTCTCTCTAAACTAGAAGCCAGTCTTTGCATGTACTTAACTGTCTGCCTTGATTATGTAGAGCCTATGATACATCACTCCACACCTAAGCTCCTCAACTACATGTGGTGTATCTGAGCCTTAGCATCCCCAGATCTTAACATTATGTCTGCATTGTCACTGCTTATAAAGTGAATAAAGGAGATTTCAGATCAGGGCCATTATATACCATTCTCACAGCATTTTAATGTGCAAGCACTCCCACACACAGGCTGGCTTTACTCAAGACTAAAAGTACTACTGAAGTAGGAGGTTTCACTCCAAGCAACTGGGACATCATCTCTGCCTGACTGCTTGCACTAGGCCAAGGGGTAGGACTGCTGCTGCTCAATTTCCTCTATCAAGACTAAACACTTTATTTCCTATAAGCAGAAAGAGAGTATTCAAAAGCCTTGGTTAAGATTTTTTTGGGTCCTCAGATAAAAGGTCACTGAGGGCAAAGTATTATTATTATTACTACTTCCATAATGTGAATCAGTTATGTTCAGTAATTGCGTTTTGAAAAGCTACCACTGACTAAGCCGTATCCAGAGCCCTAACACACTGCAGCTCTAAAGTCTTCAGAAGCTGCCTTGACAATGGCCATCTGGTGAAGTTTCTAACTTTATGGGGCTTAAGTCTATGGCTACTGTGATTACACGAAGTTTTACTCAACCCAGGAGCCACATAATGGTGCTCTGTGTATCTACAATGATACATTAATAGCATCAGCTTCTATTTTTATTACCAGGGCTAAAGCTTTACGATTGTATTGCATATTGGTTTGAATGAAAATTAACCTCTCTTCCTTTTGGTGAAGAATTATACCACCTTTCTCAGTACCACCAGGAAAATACTTGAGAACCCAGAACGGATCAATATAACACATTGTATTAGCACCAAACACTGAAACAGAAAAAAACCCCTATTATTGTACTGTAAACAGCATGTATTTTCTGTGCAGTTTATAGATGACACAGGCCTAACATGCAACTGATAGAATACAAATGGTAGGAATACATACCCTTAAACAGAAGACAAAACAGCAAAAGCTAAAAAGCATGTGTTCCCAGCTAAACCATAATACATTATCTGTTTTATTGATTCCAGTGTAGAAACAAACTGCTTTTGTTTGACTGGTGATGACCGTGATTTAAAAGGATGGATCAATTCTTGAAAATACTACTAAAAAGTCCCACCAACACCAGTTCCCTACCAGTCAATCAGCATTAAAAATGCCCCCTCCACCCCAACAGAGGCCATGGGGAAAATCTGCTACGTTAACCTGGAACCACAGTGAAGTTAAGGTAGCTTTGCAAAGGCTCAGAATCCACATGTATGTTGTTTTTCATGTGAGCAATGGGACTTAAGCTTAACTATTAACCTAGCCCAGTCTTCAGAAAGCTAAGCAACTACTGTATAATTTCTTGGCATAAATGTCTCACCACACATGAGCTTGCTTGTTTTGGCTTTGACATTTTCTACAGTTTAAAAGGTAAGAATGAAGGAAACACAGAGTTCTGCCTGACCTGTAATTAAAATGGTGCAACAACATTCTGAGTGCATCTTCTCTCCTTATAAAACTGCCAGTATGTCAGAAAAATTCTGCTCTGTTATACACACATGTACTTTTTGAGAAGTACAGGTCCTATCTCAAACAATGAAGTGTTCAGTGACTGCAGTTTTTTCTGATTGCCACAGTACTGCATGTTGAAGAAAAGTCCTACTCCTTATTCAACAGCAACAGGGAAGTGAGTTGTTTTCCAAAAGTAAGAAAATAAAATCAACCAGCATGAACCAGATCTATTGAAAAGGTATTCATAGAGCAGAGATTTGGGGTTGTGGTGTGTTGGAACAAAGCTACTAAAAGTATCTGAAGAGGGAAGGTAGTATTGTTTAGGGTTTACATGGATTGTGAAAATGGAAAACATGACATGTCAGGTTCACAAACAAACTCAGCTGGAGTACAAGAGAAGCAGGCAGAGAGGAAAGCTAAAATTCTGCATGTCAGGTTGACAGTCCTACCCTTCACTCAATAGTTGTGGCAGCAGTGACAGGCATCCTGGCATTGCAAGACTTTTAGAGCCTCTATTTGAAGGTCTAGGTATACACACTTTGTTTATTTAACAAAAAAAAAAACAACAAAGAGAGGCTAAGGCTAACAAAAACCTTGAGAACCTTTTCATCTGAAAGCTATCAGCTCCGTTAAAAAATAAACACAACACAAAACCAACAAACTAACAGAAAATCAGTTCCTTCCCTGCAATCACTGCTCCTCTCACTCTGCCATGCACTTAAGAAAACAGATATGCCATGAAAGCACATACACATCTTTTGGTCATTCCAGAATCTAAGAGCAAATACCAAAGCACAGGACATGTATATATTCCCACACTACAGACAGGAAAGCCCATTTGTTTTTCTACTATGATTTCCTGTACGGCACAGGCTACGGAATTATACTGCTACCACTGATCAGCCCAGCAGGTAGCATTTGACTAACATAATGTACTTCAATTGACATACCCATGCTTCACTTAAACGTCCTGTCAACAGTGCCTTTACACAATTTTTTTTCACACAGTGTCACTCATATCCTGAAAAAAAGGTTATAAAATCCTAAATAACTACAAAGAATAGCATGGTTCATTGCAAGCACAGTGTAAAGGGCAACATATTCCCTTAGACTATCTATATATAACCTGACTTAAACATATTGCACAGCATCTTTAATAGCTATCAAGCTTTAATTTAGAAAGAGTTGAAGATTTAAGAGTGGGATTCAATCATCTTTAAATAATACACTTATGCATTACGATCTCCTGAAAGAGTTTTAGGAGTCACTAGCAAACAGCAGGGCTGTTTGGAAGGAGAAGGGAAGCGTAGAAAAAGACATTGTGATGGCAATTCAGTGATGTATTTTTTCCTTCTCCTCTAACCTATAATTTAGAGAGTGCAGTAACCAAGGGGAGCTGATGAGCGTCACGTCAGAATGAAGTTGTTTAGGTTCCTGTTTCTACTCTCACAGAGACTACTGAAATAGACAACTTGCTGTAAAATGTTTGCAGGCTTGCTAAATGTTCTTTCTCCCCAAACTGGTCCATGTGGCATTCCTTCTTCTGGCATGGATGGGTTAAAATACAAAGAAGATTTCCAGTATAGGAATGAGGAAGGTTTATTTAGGGAGAATGGTGAAAGGAGGCAGGAAGCTGGGAACTGCCTGGGGTGAGTGAAAACATTGCAGTATCTAGCACTGTAATGTCAGCAACACCATGACAACTACAAGCAAAGCCCAAGGCTGGAACTGACAGCAAAGTATGCCCATTCTTTTCAAAACTGGTAAGAAATCCTTTCCCCAGGGTGTGGGTAAGGCTCTGGACAGACAAATTGAAGGACTTTCTTCCACATCAGCACAGTTTCAGCTAGAAAACTTGCAAACAAATATGCTTAAACATCAGGTGGATAGGTTAAAGGGAACACGTTTACTGACAACAACCAGCAGTACTTGGATGAATTGTGAAAAAGACCTCCCCTAAAGCAAAAAGGGAAGGCAACAGTAATCAAGATGTTGTAAAAGCTCTGTAAGACCATCCACCGCTAATACCTAAGATATGCCAATTACAGATCATATGTTGTATCTGCTTTGACCATAGCTTCCTTTCGTCACTTTCTCACTTCATTGGTATCTTTTCAGCTTTCACAGCCTTTCTGAATTCCCTACCATTCACAGGCTTATTCCTTCAATTTAAAATTTTAGAGAAATATAATATAGAAAATAAAATTATTGTAGTAACATTCACTGAAGCATATTAGATGCTGAGATACATACATATTGAAGTATACGCTGAAAAACAAGCGGTAGTGTCAATGCTATAATTATTACTGCTTTATTACTTTGACACTTCATCAATTTTAACTAGTTTACAAAAAAAGCATTTTTTCCTTCAGAAGGCAATTTTGTCAACTCAATATGTGGTTTTAAAATCTGGACATATCCTTTCTGGTCTCTGCCTTAGCTTCACTACTGAACACTTTAAAATACAGCAAGAACTTTCCTTGATAACAAATGAGCCAGATTAGATTTCAGCTCATTCTCTCATAGTTCTATTAGAGCTCTTGTGCTGGCCAGGTCACAGTCATTTTTTTGTATCATCCACAAAATAGCAATGTAAATTTAATGAACTATTAAAATCCCACAATCCAACGATAAATATATAGCAAGATATTGTCCATTTTAGTTGATTTTACTGGTCCCCTAGCTCAGGGTTTTATGTAAAAGGTATGGCATTCACTTCCTACAAGGATACGCCCAGCCACACAGCAGCATCTGAACTTTGCTCAGGTAGAATCCTCTTTAGCCAGAATTCACTCGTGGCTTCAGTCTTCTATCTCTTCACAGGAACAAGAGCTCTCAGCTAAAGGCTGCCATTCTGTCCATGCACCTGAGCTGATAACTTTCAATCAGCTCGTCACCTCACTGATTCCACTAATCTTTATATTGTACCAGCTCTACAAAATCCACATGAACTGCTCAACCCCAAGCAATCTGGATTTGACTGCCTGGTCTTGTGCTGAATATTCCTAGATGGCCTCATCAAACAGGACTCCCTGGGCCGCAGAGTAGGGACAGCAATAACTCCCACTCTACTATAACCAATTAGCTGGAGCACAGCTCTACAACTGATGCTGCATCTGAGATCAGGATAATTAGAATTCATTATTGACTCAACTTTTCTGGGTAAAGGGCTTGTCCCTACTCCAGACTGCTAGCATGCTGTTGTGAGTAGGCAGAAGTGCACTAAAACTCTTAAGAGCAATCTGTCCACTGAGGCTTTGGAGGAAAATATGGGTTGGTTTTGACCCCAACACATATATTCTGTGCATGAACAAGGATTCCAGAGCAATCAATCATGTGTCTTCTGAAAAATCATAAAATCTTTATGTCTTTTAAAACAACATGAAAAGAAATTCACAAACATCAGGCTAACCTTTGTTCCCACAGCTGAACCACTGCAATCCACAGTATGTACTGCAGTATCACGCCTACGGAAATATAAAACCAATCACTGTAAACTATCATATCCCTAAGAAAGCAAGCCCAGGATTTCTGATAGCAGTAATGCAAGAGACCCTCAAAAGACTGTTAAAATGGCCTAGAAAATCTCTTTCACGATCTCATGTCCACTCTCATCTAGTGCCAAAAGCTGTGTTTGGCACATGCTGTGCTCTTAATTTCTTCACATACTGCCTCCAGCAGTTAAAAAAGGGGGGAAAACTAACTATAAACTCCCATCAATGAACAACTCAAAGGAGGGAAAAAAATGATCCTATATTCTTTAAGAGAATGTGTTCGTTGTGAGCTTTCTATTCCACATTTCACTGAACCCTGTCAGTCTTTACTGAAGTAGCTTCCTTCCCCTCCCTCCATCAGATTTCCATGCTGTCACAAAGTCAGTGGGACAACACAACTACAACCCTACCACATCCCTCCCAGCAGGACCCCTGTCATCCCACACTCCTCAACCACAGCCTGCCTGCAGCCTGCGCTAAAGGTTAAACCAGTTCCACAGGGGCAGCAGGTGAGAAGGGCACTGCACAGAGAAGAAGCTTTTGGCTGTGAAGGCTCTCCCTAAAAGCCTCTGTTATTCTCCCAAAGGGATACAGATCACGATCTAGATGAGGCAGCCTTACCTGGACCCACAGCTCCTGCTGTGGCATGCTGGCAGAGAGACGCTCTTCTACAGGAACGTCCCTGGCTACTCCATACCTGATGGATCAGTTTTGCCTGTTAGCCCGCAGTGAGGATACATATCACAGGACATGTATTAATGAGACCCTGCACATCTGCGTGGCTCCATGAGCCCTCACAACTCTGCCCTCGGGGCTGGGCTGGCCGGGCCGTTCCTCACCCTCGTCCCCTCAGCGCTCCCCGCCGGGCAGCGCCCGCCATTCCTCAGCCGAGGGCGCTGTGCACGAGGCGCCCGCCCGCGGCTGAGGGGCTGGGCGGTGCCCGCCGCGGGGCCGCTAGAGCCGTTAAAACCGGCGGGAACCGGAGTGGGGCAGATGAGAACAGCGTCGTCGAGACCGCGGGGAGCACGGGCCTTGAGGACGGTACTTGAGCAGCGGCTCTCGGTACGTGAACGTTTGTAAGGTAGTTTCGAAAGTATAGCAGTTCTCTGTTTTTTTATGTGCTGTCTCTGTGCTGTGAGCTTGCTTGTCGTCGTGCTGATGGCCTCCGCAGAGTGGCTGAAATCACGAGACCCGTAAACCTGAGCGGTCTTAGGCCTAGCAAAGCCGTCAGCCAGTCTTTAAAGGTCAAAGCCGATTATTGTTTACTTGGGCTACATAATTGCCAGAGTATTATACCCAACGTTTTGTTTGACATATCTTACTTATTAATTCCTATTCTGTAATTATTTCTGTGACACATAATCACTTGTCAGCAGCTTCCGGTTGCTTTGGAAGAAAAGATGAACATGTCAGCTACTTGTTAACTCAATAAGACATCATGAGCTATTATATGTGTCACATTTAGCCACTTTTCAGCAGTATGAAAAGTTGAGCTTGCATGGCTTACTAATTACAAGAAGAAAAAGTAATACTTAGAAAGGAATGCCTTCATTAACAACATTAGCAACAACGGGAACTTTCTGAAAGTAGGGGTTAGGTTTCAGGTTATATCTTCCATGATCGAACTTGTGCTTTTAACCCAAAATTTGAAACGATGTCCTCTGCCCAGTAGAGGGACTGGGTTTTGGTGTCTCTGGTGGCAGCTGCAGAGTGATGGAGTCAGACTTGTAAATGTTTTTTTCCATGCACAGACTTACTGTTCCTTGCCATATGTAAAGTATTTCCAGAAAATGCATCTATATACACCTATAAAATAAATATATATAAAATTTTCTTTCCTAGCAAGCATTTGGAAATACGTATAATCTGTTATTCCCTTTAGGTGGGTAAAAAGTGCAAGTAGTCTCTGGCAAATTGTACGTGCAAAGTCTGGTTTGTAACTTGTAACTGTGGTTGCTCTGACTAGTTGGAGCATTGAATTGCATGGATCTGTGTAGCTGAATTGAGTTGTAAGGGCAAACACTCTTTCTTTACTTAGTTACAAGCAAATTGAATATACTGACAGCTGTGTTGTAATTATTTTCTTTTGCACTTATTTAATGCCAGCACAGGGGAAATTCGTGTAGCTTCATGTGTTTAAAGTTTATCACCAGCTCCAAATTTCAAGAGCTGTTTCTGAGAAGAATGCTTTCTTACATGTATAAAGAGGAAAGAGAAGGGAACGGGCATATGGCTTTCTCAGCAGCAGAAAGTGAGAGGGTAAAAATCTTATCTGTTGTTAATTGTGGAGAGAATAAACAACCACAAATATTTAATTTTGGCAGTTGCTTAGAGGGCTTCTTGGAACTGACTAAAAAAATAATCACTAAACCCCAGTAATTAGGGTCATGATTAAATGCAAGCCTGGATATAGTACAGAGTAGAAACATTGTCATCCACGGATGAGTCAGGATTTTGTAACTGCTCTGAGATGCTTTCCTTTTACCCGTACACCCTGATAGATAAGCCTAGCTTTTTACTTTAGGTTTAAGGTTATGGATCTAGAAACTGTAGCCAGAGTTCATTGCCACCTTGCTCAGTATGTTCTTAACTGTTTCACATTTGAACTTCAGTTGAGGTTTTACGATTTTCTCATGTTATTAGTCTAATGCTTTCCCTGGACAGTTCCTCTCTCAAGCAGATCACAAGTCTGGATTGGAGCCTCTACATCTCAAGTGCATGTTTGCTATAATTTTTTACTTGCTCTGGAATTTGCATTATCTCTGCCAGAGTAAGTTCCACTTCATGTTCGTGCCTTCTTAAAAGGACATTCATTAGCCAGATGGGAGACAGAGAAGCAGCCCAGCTTCTTCTTCCCCTGCAGAGATAGAGAGTAACTGTGGAGCAGGAGATAAACATGGTTTTGAAGACAGTTGGACTAACCACCTTGGGGGAGATAAGCATTTTAGACTAAAAGCAAGTAAATTATAGGATAATGCTTTATTGCACTTGCAAAGAGAGATTTTCTGTAGGTAGTAGTCCTTTTGTTTTTCTTCACTCAGCAGAACCCTTGAGGAGAAGAACATTATGGCAGAGGAGTGAGTTACCCAAGGTGGTATGAGTCACAAAGTACCTAGAAAAGGTGATGAATTAAGTGTGAGGAGTTTATTTAAAATTGTTATTTTCTAGTCTTAAAAGCAACCTCTTCTACTTGTCTTACAGCCTCAGAAGTTACATCATGTGGCATCATAGAAGTGTAAGGTATAATACTTCATATCTCTCACAGGTTTCAGTAAGTTGGAGCTAGTGAAGTAACTCATAAGTGTTGATGTGGACCCATTGTAGTGGAAAATGAAATAACCTGCTTCGCTTTACCATGGGTTTTGATGATGTTTCTTGAGAGGAACACCTTCCTGCAGATCGTGGACTACACTGAGACAGAAGTACTTTGATCTGTTTAGTCCTGTCTTTCTCTTCCAGTCTAGACTCCTTAGATTGCTCATGTCCAGTGTCATATGAAATAATCTGTGCAGTCTTAGTTCTGAGCCCAACCAAGTCCTGATTTGCTCTGGTTTTGTTGTGTGGCATAACCAGTTCCTATATTGCTCTCTGAGTTTCTTGTGTCTCCACTTTCTGATGTCAGTCTCTTTGGCCTGTTAACTTCCGGCCTTGAAATGGGACAGATGCATCCTTGTTCTCCTTTCTGTATGTCCTCTACTCCAGTTACACACTGTACCCTTTTCAGCATCCGTATACTGTGTCTACCAGCCATCAGTTGCTCCTTTCTCTTTACAGGCCTACTTTGTCTTTCTCCTGATGATGTGCTTCATGGTGCTTTTTTTTAATCTGAAATGATTTGCTATGGGGACAGGGGGTCTTTAGGAATGGCATCCTTGATCTCAGAAATTTTCTGGGTATGTAACAGGCCATTGGAGTTCAAAAGTATAATGGAAGGAAGAGTGCTGCTTAGGACAAGGCCTAAGCATGCTGGCTCTGAATAGTTGAGCAGCTAACCTGGTCTTATATTCCTGAAAGACCTGGTGGAGCCTGTCACAGGAAACCATCCTTCTCAAAGGACACACTTATCAAAATTGATGTCTCTGCTGCAAGGAGCAAAAGTATCAGTCATCCAGTGAAAGGATCAGCTGTTTTGTTTTAGCTTGTCACAAAGTATCATGCTGTCCCATAGCCTCATTCTTAGAAGAAAATTGCTTTGTTTGAGGACTGGTCTCAGACAGAATATTTGATACAGATATTTCAGTCTAAGTTTACTCTCTCAAACTTTAAATACTGAAACATCAGGTAATTAAAATACAGGCAGTATTCTTAGCTTTGCTGATTATTATAGGAAAAAGGTCTGAAAATAATGCTTCAGGTTAGAAAAAATGTGTTCTTGTTTCTCATTATCCTGGTTGGAGCTTTTTTTCTTTTTGCTGCCTTCTGTACCTGGTTTTGTAATTTTATATTTGAATGGTTTCTGACTAAATATATCAGTGTACAAAAAAAGAAAAAACCCATGAGAGCAGGAGAACATTTTAAATTGTTATCAGTCTGTGCAGGAGAAATTCAGTGGAAGAGTTTTCTTTAATCGGATGCAACTCAAATTCATAAACTTGTACCTGGATACTCAGTAACTGTAACTTCACCAGGTGAAGGGGAATCTCTGCTTCAGTGCCTGGAGCACCTCCTGCACCTCCTTCTTCGCTGATCTTTGTGTTTCTCACATATTCTCACTCTCTGCTGTTCTTAAGGTTTTATTCCCCTTTCTTAAAGATGTTATCCCATAGGCACTACCACAAGTGCAAATTGGCTCGGCCTTCGCTTATGGTGGGTTCATCTTGGACCTAGTTGCACTGGCTGAGGCACAGGGGAATCTTCTAGCAGCTTCTGACAGAAGCCACCCTAGTACCCCTGCAGTACCCCTATATCCCCCCTGATACCAAAGCCTTGTTGTGCAAACCCAGTGAAACCAGGAATGTGATGGGCTCTCAAATTCTTGCTCTATTGGAGCTGCTGTGTGTTCTGCAGTGTCTCACGATGGCCAGACAGCTCATGCCTTCACTTGGATTTCTAGGGTAATGATTCTTCTGAAATTAGGAAATTATTTTTTTAATGTAGGTTTTTAAAATTAATTTCATTTTTCCGTACACTAGTTTGAATTATAATTACTTTTTATTTCATAATAATTGGGATCACTGCACACCTCCAGTATTTGCAGAGCTACACAAGACTGTTTTCTTCCTTGTCGAATTTCCTTGTCGAATTTTCCTTGTCAATTTCCTTGTCAAACTTCAGACAGTTTTTTGTTTCTTTGTGCCTGCTGTGAAAGGCAGGGGTATAATGAAATTGTTTTCTAGAGAAAGCCGAGCATGACCTCAGATCTTTAAATTTTCTTTCTCTGTGTTCCTTTGCGTCTTGCAGATACAAAATCTTTTAATGATTGGCATTTCAGCACAATACTGTTCCTGTGTGTGAAGGAGAATTTGCATTTCTGTTCTTGTCTGTCACTTGTCATCTCGACTGATTTAAGAGATGACATGATGTCAAAAGCAGGTGTATGTACAGAGGATCTTCAAAGGAAGTATAAAACACAAAAATGTGCTGTTTATGTACAACGTTTTGAAGAAGAAATGATGAGTGTGTGGCAAAGGATATCACTTTATGCCAGTTTCAAGTGTTACTTCTGCTCTAGTCCCCTCTGAATTCCCTGAACTAACATCAGTCTAAAACTAATGGAAGATTTTGTTCCAGTTGTTACACTACATACTTAGTCTTCATGCCAAACTATCTTAGTCAAAACTTTTTTCTTTTATTCAGCATTTGGGAATGAACTGCTGTCATCGGACTTTTTCAGCTGGAAAGCAAACAGTGCAAACTCAGTCACACCTTCAACTTTTTTCTTTGAATTGCAACACTGACACATGGGAAAAGCAGAGAATGGAAACAGAGTGTCTTATTTAAGAAAGCTGGATGTCTAAACTCATGATTTGTGCCATAATTCTGATGCATTGAATCATTCATCTAATGTGTGCATGGCAGCTGTTAAACTGCTGGTATCACTGCTGGCTCAGACTTAGGGAATAAACCAGTAAGGTCTGTAGTATTTCTGATACTCATAGTGCATCTTACCACCTACATTAACGATTCAGTGTGCTGAAGAGTTGCTTTCTGTTGTGAATTTGCCTTTCATCTTTAGCTGGAGGCTTATGTTATACAGTTGACCTTGGTACTTTCAGGAGTGCACTTCATCCTGCTTGGAACCATGATGGAAGTGTTTCTTGGCACATCTATAGCTGCCTGCATTCAGGGTGGACAGAGGGTACTACAGAAATGTGTTGTTGAAACTGATGTGGTACCTGCCTAGGGCCAGCAATTTACACATCAGTGTGGTGCTAGGAACAGCAGTTTAGCACCATACATCAATATATGTGGGGGGTTCCCAGCTTGAAAGCAGCCTGGCACAGAAAGACCTGGGGATCCTGCTGGACACCAGGTTGAATATGAGCCAACAAGATACCCTTGCTGCAAAAAAGGCTAGTGGAATCCTGGGCTGCATTAGGCAAAATATTGTCAGCAGGCTGAAGGAGGTGGTGAACAAATGCAGTGAACACACGTAGACTGTACCCTAAGAAAATGCTGTCACAATTTCTAGCAGAATATGTTTAATTGGAGAATAGGAAGCAAGTTCTTTGATTCACTGTAATAATGTGTGGGTCTGATGTTTGTGGGCAGGATTGTGTGCCTATAAGCAAATCTGTTTATGAAGGATTAATATAAAATGTAGGTAAAGTTTTAGCTGTTCTGCAGAAATGAGAACTCTTGGCTCTCTACTGAAGTATGTTTTATTCATAAACGTATATGAAACATGTTTTCAGGGTATTTCAGGTTCACAGTTCATTATATAGGTTAGAATAGTGTAAAGCTGAACACAGGTGACTTTTGGAACACCCAGACTTCCTGGTTGCCCTTTGGCAAACTTCCTTGCCCATTTATCTGAACATTTTCAAAAGCCCCTCAAAAAAAAAACAAACCACAACACCCCCCAAAAAAACTGCACCTCAAAAAACCCTACAAAGGTTTTTATCTGAGAAAAAAAGTTTATTTAACCTAATCTTAAATGTTTGTGCTAGAAGAGTGAAAGTAATACCATTATGGTATTACTTTTTTGGTATTACTTTTTAGGGCAGTAATCGTGTTCCTTGATGGGACAGACTGTTTTGCCTCTGGCTTTGCAGTTTATCAGCTCAGTGTGTTGTCATCTCATAAACCAGCATGACAATATTGCATATTCATAGGCACTATCTAGACATCTGTGTTTCATGAGAATGGTTTTTTGTTGTTGCCAAGTGCATGTGTATTTAAGTGGTACTAAAACTATGTGGAAAACTGTTTTCTGGTTTCTTTCACTATCTTAAGATACCTAGAGAAGATAACCATCACTATAATTTTTTTTAGACTGGAATCTAATAGTTTACTTAGAAGATAGGCCTCTGTGTAAAGGAAAGTGATTATGTGGAACAGCTGATATAAACTTGTTAAACTCTAACCTGCTTCTTCATGTATTCAAAGCCAAATGCAGAATATGTTTTGGAACAGATAATCTTAAGGTCCTTTTCAACCCTAATGATTCCATGTCCACTGGAAAGCAAGATGGTGTAGAGAAATCTAAGGAAGGTGTATATACTCATGAAAGGTTATATTTTTCCTTATATTTTTTGTTTTGTGCTGTACTTTGCATTTCTTTTGCAAGCTGCTATTACAGTTGTGATTTTTGCATTGCTTTCATTGAGCTGAAATGTGAGCAGCTTTATTGCTTTTAAATTATATCCAGCTTTTCATATGCTCTACTGCCAAGAGTTTGTCTGAAATATATGTGTGCATGCTTCATTTCTTTCATTGTTTTAACAAATGAGTAGTTCTATCAAGTAGATGAAAAATAAAAGATAGACTAATGATGCTGCTATTTAGTGAGCAATAGGTGACAGGATTTGTTTTGGTGAAACTGTCTTTCCCTGTGGAGGTTAAAAATCAATTTATCATATAATTTCCGTAAAAATCATCAAACACTGACAAGGAAGTGGAGATACTTTCCTGATGATTGCACTAGATGAATCAAATTTGAGGATCTTAAAGGGTGGTACGGACTTGCTTGAGTTAAGCAGTAGAGTGTATAGCTGTTTGCTTGTACTGTGCAGCTTTGAATCTTGGTGAATACCTATGGGATTTGGAAGCAATTGCCATACATTTGTCTTGGCTGAGTACTTGCAGTATTCTGTATACAGGATATTGAAATAAACATTTAAGCTTTTTTTAATCTCAGCAATAAATTTACAGTAGTGTAGAATTAACATGCTTATATCATACATATTTCCTTCTCTCTGTGAAAGGTGTGTTTGACTTGCTTAACTAGCGGGATTCTTGCTTAAAGATTACTGTGAACAATAAAACAATAAATAGCTTGCATTTCTTTTTTTCCCATTGAGGGCTGACCACAAAATGGGTGTTGTTACACAAGTTACCATTACACAGTTCTTTAATGCTGGCCTGATAGAGTTTTCCAGATTGATTCTCTTTATCCCATAAAAGTAAAAAGAATGGAAGATCATAGAATCATGGAATCATAGAATAGTTAGGGGTGGGAAGGAGCTCATCCAGTTCCAACCCCCTTGACATAAGCAGGGACACCTCACACTAAACCATGCCACCCAAGGCTTCATCCAACCTGGCCTTGAACACAGCCAGGGATGGAGCACTCACAACTTCCTTGGGCAAGCACTCACAGCTTCCTTGGGCATATATGAGCCCAAAGAAGGATGATAAGGGGGCTGGAGCACCTCCCATGTGAAGATAGGCTGAGAAAGTTGGGGCTGTTCAGCCTGGAGAAAACAAGGCTGTGTGGAGACCTCATAGCAGCCTTCCAGTATCTGAAAGGGGCCTACAAGGATGCTGGGGAGGGACTCTTCATTAGGAACTGTAATGACAAGACAAGGGGAAATGGGTTCAAACTTAAACAGGGGAAGTTTAGATTGGATATAAGGAAGAAATTCTTTACTGTGAGCATGGTGAGGCACTGGAATGGGTTGCCCAAAGAAGTGGCAATTCATCCATCCCTGGCAGTGTTTAAGGCCAGGTTGGAGAGAGCTTTGGGCAACATGGTCTAGGATGAGGCGTCCCCACCCATGGCAGGGGGGGTAGAACTAGATGATGTTAAGGTCCTTTCCAACTCTAACAATTCTATAGTTCTATAATTCTTTATTACATAGCTGACTCTGAGGGAAAGCTGTAGCCTTTCCATCTTTGTCAAAGTTGATAAGAGAGTGGCCCTGCAGTTACTTCTCCAGCATTTTTAACAAGGTTACAGCGTGGAGCTACACTGGTAATGGAACTTTTCTTTTTCATAGTGGGAACCTATCACTCCTTGTGAACAGCATCCCAACTGTTCTGAGTACTTCTGATTTAACAGTTCTTTTAGTGAGAAAATAATAACGTATGCTGCATAAACAGAAGACTCTAGCAAGCTATGCAGCCCAAGGTCACAATCAGATTCCTTTAGGGAATGAGATATCTCTGTACTTGTCAGCTAAGTAAAGGAAACAGGAAAGGTCTGCATTGTGTTTTGGTGAAGAAGAGACAGAGAAAAAAGTGGGAACAAAGCCAGACTCCTAGGTATACAGCTGAGATAACATATCTCCAGAACACCCAAAGCAGAAAAGATGCATCTCCTTGGGGCTGAAATTAAATAATCACCTTATGCCTCTTTCAAAGGCATGAAGAATTTAATCAAAGGCAAATATATCTTATAAGCAGATACCACATTAGTACAATTATGTATGACAATTACTGTTCCTACAAATTGATAATATGATATTACATTTTAATAAAGCCGTATGACAGGTATCTTGTCTCTCGCTTACATCCACTTTCTTTCCATAGAGAGGAGGCAGAAAATTTTCTCAAATTAGTTTAAAAAATTGGAGGGAGAAGAGGATTTCTTTTAATTTCCTTCACTGTAGTTCAAACATCAGAGCTCACTGTCACTCATCTGAGACCATCTGGGAACCAGTCCACTCAAAACCAATCTGCTTTTTCTCTTTGCAAAAGATGTACAATTTGGCTTGGCTTGTCTCGCTAATTGTAAATTTTGCAAGTGATAAATTTAGAGTCTGCGAAGTTTCATAAATTTTATTTCAAATTCTGTTTATATCCAGAGTGTATATAATATTCTTATATTTTCCTCATTTAAATTATTTCATCTGTGATCCAGAATAGATGGAATACTGTCAGAGGTCTGAAAAGTGAGGGATAGGGAATGAAGAGTTTTCCCACATCTTTCCATTTTGGTCTTTTAAATTTAACATACTCTTTTCAACTGCTGGGCTTGCAGCAAAAGCTTATAAGCAAAGAACAGGTGCCTCAGCCTTTCAGACCAGATCAGCCAGTTCAGTATCATGTTCATTGATGGCCCATATAAAGGGAAAGACTGAAATGCTGGTATTGCCTGAAGAGTAGGAAGACATTGTGCTACGTACTTTACATGACGTATCAGGATATGTTCATGCTGCTTTCAGTAACATTATTCTGCCCATTATTTCTCTTAGCTGAAAGAAAGAATTACAAGCACAGAATTTCAAATGCTCCTGATACTTTTTTACCCCGTATTTTGGAAGTCATCTGGATGACCTTAGTGAAGAACAAGATACTCAAACGCTAAAGAACCGGGGGGTTGTACAATTGTGTGTCTAGAACAATAGAAGTGATTGGAGTCTGGTTGTTACAAGGGATTATTTGAATCATAGTTTCTTTGCCAAAGGGTGCATAGTCAAGTAAGCATTTGGGTACAAATTCTTAGAGACACAAGTCTTGTACTGTCATTTTGAACATGTGTCAGAATTTTGTTAAACTCTGAATGGGGAGCTGAAAGGGCATTAGGCTGCAATTTTATGTAACATTATTTCTTTATTAATAGAGACTGAGATCAGACCATCCTGGGGCTCTTAGACCAACAGATCTGGGATTCTTGGATGCAGAGGTCACAGAAACACACTGGCAAATTCAAGGTTTCTAACTTTTCTTTTCCTTTAAAAAGATCATTGGCTAACTCTGCTGATTTTAGTGTTGTTCTTAGCTTGACCTCTTGTAAATGAGAAAAGAATCAAATCCAGACAGTTCCACAAACAGCAGTTCTTGCGATGATAGCTGCAACGTTTCGTCAGAATTCAGATAAGTAGAGAGAAACAGCCAAATAACTGGAACTGAAACATGGTAAGGAATAAAAGCATCATAAATTTTCAAACATAGTAAGAGCAAAGAAATATGTTAAGAGACCCAGTGGAGACAATAAAAGGTGAAGTTACAACAGAAAGTCTCAGAAAAAAAGAAGCCATAGCAGAAGAACCAAGTCTATTTTCTAACTGCTTTGCTGGGACGGCAGGGAGTGGGTAGGATATGCTGGTACCCATCAGAACACTTTCTGTGGTAAGCACATGGAAGATCTGTCTCAACTTGAAGTGTCAATAGAAGTAGTTATGGAGTAAAAAAAAGGAAGTAGCAGTAACAACTGAATGGGAAAAGATGGTAGGAAATCATGATTTCTAATGGTACTCTCAAGGAAAAAAAAGCCAAGCCACTAAATCCCTTAAAACTGCCTCATGACCAGAAAACCAGCAAGTTTTTGCAAAGGCTTTCAAAAGAGGTGTGAGGAATTATAAGCAAATAACCTCAACCTCTACCCTGGGGAAACTGGTAGCAACTCTTCTAAGGCATATAATTGACAGGTACAAAATGGGGAAGATCAACACAGCCTACACAGATGTCAAGCATCACAAATCTACTGGAATGATTTGATTATACTTCTAATAAATGTGTGGACAAAGAAGATGCATTTGATATAATCTAATTCCATTTCCAAAACACATCTGGCAGAGCTTACTGTGAGACACTCTTAAAGAAGCAAATTAAAGTGGAAAAGAGGAAAAGTCCTCACATGGCTACATGGCTAGAAAACAAAGAGTACAAATATTTACTCAGTTTTCATGTTGTGGGAGGTCACTATGAATATCTGCTTACAGCCACGCTGTTCACCATATCTATAAACAGATAGATAATATGCATAATGGTTGTCAATGTTTGGTAACAATACAAAGCTGTGTAAGGTATTAGAGTTGCCAGCTGACTGCAGAAATGCAGAAGAGTCTTATCACTAATTGACTGAAAGAGAAAATGACAGATGAAGTTTGGTAGAGGCAAATCTAAAATGATACAAAGGAGGAAAACCATAATTGCATGTTTATAATTGACAATTGCCACTCAGGAATGAGGCCTTGGGGTAATTCCATGAAATAACTTTATAACATTGTAAGAAATGCATTATTTTGAAAGCACTGAAAGACAGAAAAGTATCACAACTCACTGCAGAAACAACTATATTTTCAAATACATCTTCAATAAATGGGAAATTGCTACTCCTCCATACCAAAATGGTAGAAAATAGCATCAGTAAATGCTGCTCATTTCTTACATTTTTATATAAGCATCTGCTGTTGACCCCCTTTAGGGCTAGCAGGGCTTCATGAGCCTACTATAATCAAAAGAATATGATTTTTATTCTTTCATATCTTACAGTTTCTATGTCAAAGAAAATTTGTTCTTCCTACTACTGCAACAGACTGGTGAGATAGTGATTTCAGTTTTATCACAAATCCTTTCAACCTAACAGAGCTTTTTGTGTATATATAAGATTGAACAAATGTAATAGTAGAATTTAGAAAGAAAGATGCATGATCCTATTTGTTTTAATGCCAGATCACATTTGCTTCTGACAGTACAGCTTCTCACTGTTTTGGGGTTTGTTTTTTTTTTCCTACTGTCTAATTCCTAAGAGCATTTTTATGGTTAATACAGCTGATGTCATTTCCCAGAGGTTGTGTCACTGCAATTTCCAATCCCTCTGCATGGTAAAGACATTTGTAAGAATTATGTATGCCCATTCTGAAACTGCAGTCTTAAGTTAAGCAAAGTTCCCTCTTGAATAAATGGGAATGGCCCTTCTTCAAATACAGACAGATGCCTGCACATGCAAGTGGAGGAAGAACTCTAATTGCTCTAGAAAAAAATTAAGTAAGAGCAAGTGTTTTTCAGCACACTATGTACCAGAGCTGCAATCAGACCGTTGTATCCATTCAGTCCCCTGGAACACAGTATATTCTGTTATGCCACAAATAATCAGGTGGTCTCATTCTGAACAGTGTGATTTCTCCTAAATACAGTTAGAATGTTTAATAATGAACTGTATGATTTTCTTTTGTTTCTCTCTAATGCAAAGCAGTACCTTAATTTGATGCTTTGGGATGACACAAGTAAATCTTCACCAAAAGATGCAAGAATATGAGGTGACTAAATACATTTCCTCTTTACCACAAAACAAGCACACGAAATTGTGATTCATGTAGATTCGTTGGACATGCTGCTAACACGACAAGATGCTCCAAGTACCGTAGGCTCAATGTTTCAGAGAACCATAAAGACAGATGGGACCACAAGAGGACCACAGAGGTACTGCAGAGGTAAGCGCTTTCAGATCATTTCAGGTGAAACAATTGACTTTCTCTAGGGAGAAGGGAGACTGCCTGCAGGATTAATGAGTCTTCCAGCTTGTATTTCCTTAACACTTCAGGAAGTCTTCATGCAAGATGTACCAAAGAACCAGTAGGTGCTACATACTTATTAGAGGGTTTCTGTGAGAAATGCTATTGCCTGAAAGTTGCACTGGAGGGGAGACTGGTTTATGTCCTTACAGCCATGCTAGGAAGAAGTGAAATACATTTAATGACAGAAGGAAAGTGTGGGTGCCAGTGGTAACTATATAAAACATTTAAATGGCCAGCTGGCTTCCTTGATTT
>JBCJKH010013899.1:23643-36944 GCA_039877255.1 Loriculus beryllinus | reverse complement strand
TCTGATACATAATGGTTAAGAAGCCACCCTTCTGTAAGCAGTCACATATTTAAGCTGACAGCCATGCACATAGAGAAAAAAAAAAGAGCTCTGAACAGAGTGAAAGCAAGCACAGTTAAAGCTTGCATTTCAAGGATTTTTTTTAAAAGTAAGGGCAACTAAACCATTAATCATGAATCTGGCTCTTTGGGTCAAAGACTCTCCAATCACCTTTTTCTGGTACTACTTTTCTCTTTTGCTGAGAGAAGGGTGAAAGTACAGGTTCAGCAGAGATTCAGTTATAACAATTTTGCTTCAAAAATTAAAAGTGCATGTTAAAAAACAACATGGCTAAGCCACTCGCCAGACCTAGAGCAGGATTTTCATCATCTCTTCACTGAAGTATTTGATTTTTCTGCTTTCATGCTCCACTTCAAGAACTTGCAACCTTTTCTTTGTAGAAACAGCTTCTCTCAAAGAGAATGAAAACCATGAGCAGCATGGCCATGAAGGATCATGACAGAGGGAAGAAAAAGAAAGGAAGAAGAAAATCAAAACCACTACAGGTGATGCAGGGAAGGTAAGGAAAAACACTTCCTGTAATTCATAAGAAATTTAAAGGGGATCAACATTTCATTTAGGTCTAGAACAAAAAGCATATGACTACAATAATAAACCAATAGGGTCTTTGATTTGCAGAAGAGACTTTCTGGAATAAAACTGCATTAGCAAACTGACCACTGAAAGCCCACTCATTAGTAAGATATTCTGACTGCAAGAAGCTTCTGATCTTTTTAGCTCTGAAGTCCAAAAATAAGGGTGCAGGGAGAGGGCACACTCCTCCTAGCCTGTGGCCTCTGGATAATGGCCACAACTGATTCAATTCCCAGTGCCTATGGTTCAGGATTTGTCTTTGCAGGGACACCACAGGAGGAAGTAGTTTATCCTGCTCTCTGTACCCACACAGAACACTCCTACACAGCAAAGAGAAAAACCTCTTTTAAAAACCTCTTAAAAATGCTTTCTTAAAGCCACCACTTGCTCAGAAAACTAAAAAAGAAAAGAGAAAAAATACCTTAAGCAAAAAAATTCACTCAAAATGGTACCCATTAAATATAAGTCAAACGAAAACAGATATGTATTTCCTGTTCTTGGACAGTTAACACATAGATCTTCTGTTAAGAAAACTGACAGTCTTTCTCTCAATATCCTTTGAAGTATATCCACTACCTTACTGCATATCACAGCTGTTTCCTACAGTGAGCAAGTACAGCAGGTATGGTATGAATACCTTAAGTATTCAATTCTGTGCACCAGCACAAATACCTGAAACATCCCAATAATGTGGAAATAGTCATATCAACAGCTAATAACAGTATTTTATGGACGCGTATAATATTTTCTTTACAATTGTGGTAACACTACTTCCAAGATTATATCTCTACAGGCTTGTTTGCTCGCCTTGGAAATACAAGCTTTACTGGATGTGCCTGACTAGCCACCAAAAACTGACAGTAGAGTGGGCTGAAAATGCAGGTTCAGGTTGGCTATGTTAATTAAGAGGCTAATGACCATACTGTGAGCAAATTGACAGTAAGATCATTTATGAAACAATCCAACATGACCACCCCAACTGCCAATGACTTTTCATGAGAAATTCAGTCAGAAAGAGAGTGCAAGTTAGACAAATGCCACTTCTGCCCATGAAAAATACACTTCTCTGACTACAGTTTATCTCACTACACACTCAATCTTCACACACTGAGTTCATTCACCCTAACTCACCTAGCACATCACTCCTTTCTCCTTAGTTATCTAAGTAGCTCCTCCTCCTTTGCTGTCTAGGATGTCCAACTAATTTCACATAGAAAATAAACTACAGGAAGATTCACGAATCCATGCACACACCATTGGGAATGGGAAGACTGACCCTCATTCTCCCACTGTTACAGCTCTGCATAGCTATGCACCACAAGCAAAATTAATTTGGGAGCTCTTAAGAGCTTATCTTTCACTTGCCTACATCTGCTGATATTCTTTAGACCAAGAGTAAACAAATAATAGAAAAAATAACTCCAAGATTTCCGCTCTGTACATCAGACAGATGGAAATCTGAATCCACATTGGCCTGCATTGTTTCTTCACCCTTGGAGAAAAGCCTTGCTGCCCAGCATGCATACACACCCCACAACTAAATTAAACTAAGCTTATATACATTTTTCACCTTCCACATAACTGTTCAAAGTCTTTACAGGCAAGTGTCTCTCTATAGTTAGATGTTCCAGCTATATCAGGCAATGAGAGCACAGCACAGCATGATCTTAAAGTCGCATGCCAAGCCTTTTGATAAGTGACACCTTTTATTAAATATTCAGATGAAACGATGATGACTTCGAAACCATCCTACACTTTGTTACCAAACACAACACGCACTTGGTCTAAATTTAAACTAAAATAAAAATAGAAGAGTGTTAGCTGCTTCTTCTATTATCTTCTCTAGGTTTCTGAAATGAGAAAAAGCAGTGTAACCTCTGTGCATCATTGGTAAGTTTTTCTAGTAAAGCATTAATGCTGAGTTTATCATATTTCCCATGCAGCACAACTCAAGTACTGGAAACAGAGCATCTCTGTGAGATGTGAGAGGACATTTCCCACCATGCTAAGTAGGGATAGCAAGTAAGAACAGACGTTTTGCTCTGTTGAGTGGTTAGGACAGATTTATATCTCCAAGACTGAAGTCCCAAACCTCCTGAAGTCAACAAAACCTCTCCTGATTATTTCAGTAAATCCAAACTGAACCTATCCTCAGACAGAATGGGGGATACTCTACAGCCTAGAGTGGAAAATAGCTCTGTTGGGTTGGGAATATAGCACATGAGGCCCTTTGCCTCAGAACTTCTTCAGAGAGATTCAGCATTGTCTCTATTTTATGTCAAGAAATGAATTTGAAGAAAGTTATAACCCGGTGAGAAACTTGGTAATAGCTAGGATGACTATGGGGCTGAAACCATTTCATACAATCCAGCTTCAACTGGTTTCCATTTGAAACTGCAAATTAGTTCAAACATTATCTAACATACTTTGGTTTTAGAGTTTCTTGCCCAGTACTACATTATTATTATTATTATTATTATTATTATTATTATTATTATTATTGTCTGAATTACAGCAGCACTGAAATTTCCTGGTCAAGTTCAGGGCTTTGCAGTGGTAGGCATTTTAAAAAGACAGGGGAAGATCTGCTCCCTGTTCTAAACACTGTGCTTCCTGATTAAAGAGAAACCTTATAATCTATTTCACCACAGGCCTTAGTTGTAAGCTAAACCTGATGAACCTAACTTCTTTTTCATTTTTCACATACATAGAAAAAAAAAACAATGCCTAATTTAAGCTGGATCACACCACTCCATTCTAGAGGAGGCAGGAAGAAAGAAGAGCTGTGGATCAGAGTTTTAACTGTGTCTTAAGAGTGTCAGAATTATGTGAAAATTTTCCAAACAGAGCAAAAAAAAATTTGAGTAGATTTTTTAACTTAAATAGGCAGCCCTGATCTGCTTCTTCTTTTACCCATGATTCACACAAATGCCAGTCTATCTTCCCTTTCCCCCTGCCTGAAAAAATCCTTGTATTCATAGCATTGCCCTCCCAACAAGTACCTCAATTAGATGTAATTGTAGCTATTCGGGCAGCTCTTTTCCACATGGTTTTGTTATTTGGAAACTTTTACACCTATTACAGATTGATTTTCTCCATGGTGCCTCCCAAGAAATAAGGTCATTCATCCTGTATCGAAGTGCTCCACTTGCAACCTAACCTACCTCTAAGACCTTCATCCTTCATTACCTAAAACCACAGCAGTTGAAGTGACATCTGCTGATTATTATATCTCCAAATTGATGGCAGATGGAGGACGTCAGTAAAACGTCCTTGATGACAAATTTCACTGCCAGGCTCAGGCCTATAGAAGCTGCATTTGTTGGCCTCCTGTGCTCTTAGAATGCCCTTCTATTTACCCAGGCTCTTCCTGAAAGGATGGGTGGGGTGAGGATGGACTGTGTTATAATACCCACTGGGGAGAGCTCTTTGTGTCACTGTTGATATTTGGTCCCTTGTTATTTATGACTGCACATGTTTTTAGTTTTTTTATTGTTCATTTAATATGTGTTATGATAGGCATGCTTCATAGCATGGATATAAACAACTCGAAAAAACATAACGAATGCACATGCTTCTAGAGGAGCATGCCTCTGTCAAGTTTTGCGTGTCAAGTATCAGCTGTATTTTGTTCAAGTCATATCTAAAAATGTGGTGAATGGTGGGGGGGCAGTTGTGGGGAAAACTGTTTCTGCTAATCATTCCTCCATAATTCAATGAGAGCTGCCAGCATTCTGCTCAGACCTGCTCAAAAAGATTCATTTTTATTAGGGAATGAGCAGAATTTCAGTCCAAAATGTGCATGTTTCCAAAATATGTAGTGAGTGAAAACAGGGCATTATGCTGGAGACATGCAGACATGCCACACAGTTCTCAGTCCAATGTTGTGCATGAATGCTGTTATTAACACCCATATTTTTCACATATTTCTCAATTTGACATGCACCATTTTTTTTCACTTTGTATGTAGGAGAGACAAGTGGATAAAATTAACCAATGGCTGGAAATTAAACCCAGGCAAATTAAAACTGGAAATGAAGCACATGTTTTTGACAGTGATGGTGATTAAATATACAAGAACTGATGGAACATCCCTCTCTCCCATCTCCACATTAAGATGGATGCCTTTTTGGAAGTTATACTACAGTAAAATACCAATTTGGGGGCTCATTATAGACACAGTGTGGTGAAATTCCATTATCTCTTAGGTATGGAAAGTTAGACTACATTATAGGGTGACACCTGCTGGATTTAAGCACTACAATCTTCCTTTTACAGAAGGACGTTACTCCTCATTCATGCTCCTCAAAATTTATCTATATCTCACAAATATTTTTACTCTTTTCACCCACAAATTCTGCAGAACTACACAGCCTATACTTCTGAGTGGGAAAATTACCCAAATACCCACACAATTCTTTGGAAAAAATAAAGACACCGGTATTCAGTGTATTCCCTTCACATTTACATAATTTTCATACTGTGTGTTTCTAATATCCTTTCTTATTTTTCATATCTCTAAAGCGTTCAACTATTATTTTTCTGCTGGGTAACCACTTATTCATTGAGATAGAAAAGAATGTTCTTTCTGTCAAATCTGGCATCCTTCATTTCTTACCATACATTTAGAAGCCTTTCTCCTACTTTAAACATAGATCTAAAATACCTAAGAGCTAAACCGATGAGCATTTTAATAACTAGTTTTTGTTTCAGCTGAGGAAAATCTTTTAGATCTAAAATACCTAAAAGATAAACCAATGAGCATTTTGATAACTAGTTCTTGTTTCAGCTGAGGAAAATCTTGAGATTGGTTACTCTGGTTAAGAATCTGGCTGTGAGATTGTTATTTCGTTTGCATGACAAAATAGTTAAATATGGGAAGGAAAAGTTCCTCTGAGAGGTCCAGCTTGTGCACATTTTTCTTTATGGCTTCTTTCCTTTTGATGTTTTTGACACTTAGGTTTTTTCACAGGTAAGAAAAGAGCAGTTATACACTTATCCATTTAATGGTCTGGCTCTAAAAAAATAAGGTGCAAGCAATCCATATTGAAGAATGAAGTATAAAAAGTGATATGCAAGCCAATAACCACAAGGGAAAATGACTTCACAATGATGACAAAAATACGTGTTGACTACCAAGTAATCCATGCCAAAAGTAGCCAGGGATTTTATTGCGTTGCTGAAGATGGCACTGAAGTCTTTAGGACAGATCCTGGCTTCCCAGATTACTGGTTTCTGTTGAAAATATAAGTTTCAGTTGCACAGATATCAAGGGTTTTCAATACCTTTTCTTAACGCCAACACTCATTTCTTGCAGTTTTCTGCTCATAGCAACAGTGTTGCTTCGGTTTTAGATTCAAGCTCTAAAACCTGGGCCTCATAGTTAGAGCCAGTCTGTAACACCATGGCATCATTCTGCACAAAGGCAGAATGACTCATGCATGCACCTATTCTGGTTTTTTGTTTTTTTGTTTTGTTTTTTTTTTTTGCTTTCCTCATGGCTGAAAACTGATGATCTGTTTCATAATATGAAATGCAAGCAGATTCTCCAAGCACATTCAAATAACTCTGCTGAATCACCTCCGAGTACCTCAGCATAAATCGCACACAGGGCCGCTAACATGACAGGTAAAAACCTTCAGCTACTGAAACAATGTCAAATTTGCCTCTGACATATATTATATTTAGATAAAAGCACTTGTTGGAAATGTCTCAGGGAAAAGCATGTAATTCTCTCAATATGTTAAACCTGTAATGCTCTGCAGTTTTACTTCATCCACAATAGACCTGACATTGACCTGTCGGTGAGCAGTGCAGTATATTTAACTTGTTTTAATTTAGAAGTTTCACATAAAAGGAAAAGAAAAAAAGTAATTTGGCAGAAAACAATCACTGGCCAAGTGCCTTTTAGCTGATAACTATTACTATTTTACTGCTTTCTTTGAAGCCTAGTGGAATTCTGTCAGAAATCTGTTTCCCCGGCAGAGGAAAAATATCCAAAAAAGTGTACAAAATAAGCTCAATTTCTCAAACTTGAAAAAGTGGGAGCAAAACCGAATTGCTGTGCATGCCACTGTGGTTGATTTGGAATTTGTTGACTCTGTAGCAAATTGCTTTCTGCTTGCTGCCACCACCTCCAGTTTCCAGTGCTTTATTGCATATAAAATCTAAAATAATTTATGCCACAGCTTTACCCAGTAATGTTTCAGACATATGACTTGAGAATAATGGGCATTTTGCCTAGCTGAGCCATAAGTAAGGACTTAGAGGATTTGCCTCAGAGTATACAATCCACAACTGCTATAAAGCCAAGTCAGAAATCTTCTTTCTTGTGTTTTTGGGGCTCTATACTCAATATGGCTTTCAAGGCACTTTTATACTTCAAATTGCGAGCTTACTGAATACATGCAAAGTTAAGATCTAACTCCTTTTCTTCTGTATTTCCTTGCAAATAAAACTCCAACTGGCATGACTAAGAAATATACTCAAGAGAGAAGGAATTAAAAACGAAGCCAGACATGAGCATTTGTGTCATAGTTTCAGCATAAAATACAATGGATTTAGCTTATTTCTTAGACTGATATAAGGACCTTCCAGCTGAACTGCACTTCTGGATTTCATATACACAGGATTAGAGTGCAGTAGCAACTTTAACATTTTATATGCCAGGCGTTTTACATCATTTCAGGTTTTTTTTCCAAACAGTTCAATTCTAAGGGCAGCAATGGCAAAAAAGCAGACCTTCCAGACATGCCTCACTACTGTAATTACCACATCAGCTAAGTGAGCTAAAACCAGACTTACAGGACATGGTGCCCAGAGTACAGACCACCTTCCCCCTAGTGTAGCTATAGCAGTGACAGAAACAAGTGATATCTTAGCAAGATTTCGCTATAAGCAGACTGGATGGAAGGAGAATTGGCTTTCACTCCTCTTTGCTCAGTGTCTTGTTCAGCCCTGTAATTGAAGCATGCAATGTTTGCCGAAGAAGAAAAAAAAAAGTTTAAACGTTTTCCTTTTTTTAATATATTATTTTTGCTGTTATTTTTTATTCCAAAAGAGTATGCTGTATCCTCTCAGATTGTCAAACAAGAACAAATCTACAATTTCAGGAAAGCACTAACTGAATTATTATAAATTATGCATGTATCATTGACCTGGAAACCTAGCCTTGAATTTAATCTGCTTCTCTACTTTCACCCTGGATACCTGCTTTGAAAGCTTGCTTAATGCAGCACATTAGGAAATAGAGAGCCTCTTAACAAATCAACACTTGCATTTCATTCCCTTCACAGAGATTAATATGATTGCTGCATTTTAAGAGCACTGCATAGTAAAAGGAAGTGCATGACCATGAGGATAGATCTCATACACAAGAAGTTTCTTGAGTTTCAACCTGGACTTTCTCCACTGAATATCTTCTAAGGACAAACACTGAAAAAGTTAACTCAGGGAATCATTGGATTCATTAACATCCAAACCAATCTCAGTCACACACTCTAATCCTCCACCACCATGCCCAATCTATTCACAATCAATTCCCAGCATATATGCATTCATCATCCACCCTGCCAAAACAAGATGTGAAATTTGAGATGAAACATGGCTTTGCTTTTCAAAGATGACAAATCTTTATAAGCAAAATCGCCTTTTGCATTTGTATTTTTTCTTCAGTTGCCTGCAAGGTTTTGCAGAGTGTAACGAGGAACCAGGGCCCAGGACTCTGCAGTGCATGAATCCTAACTGGAAGTTCATGGCATCCCATTGGTTGATATCAGAAACAACACACACCAACAGTGTTGCACCCATTTTGAATGGAGTTAGTTCATCTATCACTGACATGCAGCTGCATCCAGGGTGGATCAGCATGTAGCCTATGGCTATGACTCCATAACCAAAACTTCGGCCTCTGATTTAGGACTGACACTGAAACTGTTCATGGATTTTAACAAGATTGGGACAGAAAACCAGTGAGGCAGGAAGAAGTGATGTGGAGGCATAGATCAAACAGGGACCAGGGCAATAGGAAGGGGCCTGGAACATAAAATCTTCCTCGGACTGGTGATGGGGCTAAAGAGAAAACAGCAGCAATGGATGAGGAGCACCTGTCCTACGGGGCACAAGATGGAGAATGGAGAAAGGTTGACAGAGAAATATTCAAGGACAGGGAAGAGCAAAAGAGATCCATCAGGGAGTAGCAAGGACTGAGAAAGCACCAGGACTGGGTAAATGGCTCAGCCGTCAATATTTAGCATCAGAACAGGCTCACATGCTGTCCACAGCCTGGCAAGCCAAAACCCAGCATGACTTGACAGAATGGAAACTCTAAGAGTGCAGGTCATGATTACCTAGACTACACATCACTCAGGAACTCCTTTGATCTTGCCCGAAATGTTACATCATCTGAAATGCCAACAGTCAGAACCTGCTATTTTTATTGGTCAATTCATCAAAAGTATGGGTTAGCATTAGCCTGGGTTCTGTGAAGCATCAAAACTCCTCAGTATTTCCCAGGGGATTAGAGATTGTAACTAAATTACTACTGCTCAGAGACAGACAAGTCCCTGAAGTATCTGCTAGAGCCTTCAGAAACAGAGCAAAGACTGTGATGATGAACAAAGTACAAGGCATGTACTTACACACGACGAGCCTGGAAAAATAGTTTTACCAGATAATCATTCAGATAATCATAGAATAATCTTTTTTTATCCACTCTTCCCGACACAAAATATGCAAGTGAGGACACAGCCTTAACATAGCACAGCAGACTAAATATTGAAGTAAATGCTGCAAACAGGAAAACAGCTGAAATGCAAGAGCAGAAAATACCCAAAACAGAGTGGGTTCTGAAGTCTTACGCTAACTGAAATAAACCACTTTAGGGGGAATATGGCATTACAAATACAACCAGCGCTGTGCTACAACATATGGTGAATGGGAAAAAAAAGTAATGAAAGTCATATGTCTCCAAGTTTTCTGGTACCGATTCCCCATGCACACAACTCATGGATGCTGTGCAGGTGCGGATTTGGTTTCAAGGGAAATTCATGGCTGTTCACTGTTAACATGGACAAGCATCTGTCTCTTTCTCAGGTGTTTAAGAAACCAACTGTCAACAGCCAAGGTGATTAGGAGACATTTTCAGTGAGACAGCAGAGGAATTATGAGTGCAGATCCTGTCATTTGCTAACAGGATTAGGGGCAGATACATTCCATGCATCTCTCTGAAAGCTAATCCTAATGCGTCTTTCACCTTCATGAAAGGTAAAAAGCCCTTCCATAAAACAGACCTATACAGATGTGCAAGGTCACGTACAACACTTTGAACAGCACACTCGTGTTACAATGATTTGCAGACATCGTATAATGGCGCTGTGCAGTTTAAACAGCTGGAAGTCTGAAATGTAGCAACTACACCCACATAAACATGAAAAAGTACCCTGGGTTTACCACTGTGATCATTATTCTAAGAGAAGTTATTTGTAAGAAGTGACCAAATAACTCAATCAGTTTAAACTATTGGAGAAAGCCTTTGGAAAGCTGACTGAATTCATGAGAGCTGGTCAGTCACACTGAAAATGTAAATCTAAAAACCACTGCTTTTTAAAAAGCATTAAAAGAAAAAAGAAAAAGCCAAACCCCCAACTTTTCCATTTCAAAGATTCAGTAACAGATTATCTACAACTCATAAGTTATTCAGAACAGAAAATACCCTAATGAAAACTAGGAAATGGAAGAAGATCACTTGCTTATCCTAAACGTGCTTATGGCCTGCAGCTGTCAGAGGCATAAGGCACCTAACACAAACTGCCACAATATACAACATGTTTCCAAATCACAGCAATTATTATGGTCTCTGTTGTTTGTTTGATTGGTTTGGTTTTTGTGTGGGTGTTTGTTTGTTTGGGTTGTTGGGTTTTTTTTCATTCTGGAATAGCCACCTCCACATAGGGAACCAGCCTGTAATAACTGTTGGAAATTGCTTTATAATGTAGCATCCCCACACAGATAAGTTCTTCATGGACACAGGAAGCTAAGTGGTAGTGCCGTCTGTACATTCACAGCAACTTACCGATCAGGTTCTATTGTTTCTTTGGTAAATCTTCCACTGCCAGTCAGCCATCCTCTGCCCTATCTGGTTAGCCACCCCCCACAACGCCCCAGTCCTTGCCTCAGCTCTAGCCTGTCCAATAGGCAAAATACATTCATGATCCTTCTGCACTGGCATCTAGGTTGCAGGAGAGAGTAAGCAGCACTAACCTGGGCTGGACCTATGAGCTCTGAGTTGATAGCAATGAGTGTGTTCTTGTTGGAAAGCATAACATTATGTTGTGTTGTGATTGTTCTTGCCTTTGCACACCATAAGCAAAGCAACGGTCCACAAAGCAGTGATTTGATGACACACAATATACACTTGCTTTTATCTGCCCTTCATCATAGTGCTAAAAGAAATGGCAGCTGAGTCCAGAGAAGCAAAGGTGCAGGAGCAAAGCAGATGGGACTGTATAAGAGAGGAGTGTGACCAGCAGTAGAAGGAAAGTCAGAGGAGGTGGGTAGCAAAGGGCTCCTGTGGCAAGAAAGTGATATGGCTAAAAGGAACAGACTGCAAATGCAGGCAAAAGACAGTCTAGTTTCAAATGTTTGAGGAGACAAGAGATGGTAAGTTTCCATCCCCAAGAAGAAAAGCCTTTTTACTGATTCAACTTCCATTTTTAAAGAGAATATCATAAAAAAAACCCAATCATTATTAAACACACACACACAAAAATTGTCTGGTATAATCCATTACATTCCAGGAGTGAATGCAGACCAATGGTTACTTTCCCATCATTGTTACATTAGTACTAAGCACTTGCTAAATTCTTTCCGTTGAAAGATCTCAATGTGCCTTACAAATGCTTATCAGTGTTAATAATCCTTGCACCCCCTTCTGACTTCCGCATGGTGGATGTTATTACTACTATAATGCCAGTTAATGGGATACAAAACAGAGACATAGATGAACAAACTTCTTTTAGCCTAAACCAGATTAGGATTAGCAGATAAAATTCTTGTTTTGGGTGCACTACTTCATGCCTGCTCTAAAACCTGTTGAAGCTACAAGCTGCACTGTGCTGACTTCCATTGCTGCTCCTGAGAGCGTGTGAAAGCCACTGGCAGAATTTATTATCCTGGGACCTTTCTTTGCTGGCATACTGAACAAAGACACATCCTCCCCTGAGATCTCTCTGAGCAAGTGATAGCCTGCCTCTTCTCTGTGTAATGCCTCTGTTGCTAGGTACTTCCAAATCAGTAGTTTACATTTTAAAAAGGGTTGTGCCTGCTGGGAAATGGGAAAGGAAGGGTGAAAAGCTGGTTTAGCCCAGGGAATCTTGCAGCTGTGTCACTACGAAAGAACCTCAAGCTTTGTGCAGGGGTCAACATGCCTCAACACAGCCTGGCACCTTTTTGAAGCACTGGGATGTGAACTGATATACACTTAGGTGTCTGGAAGTATGGAAAATGGGGTGCAGGGTCCTCACCCTACCATTGGGAGACAAGGAGTTAGCTTGTTGTCAAACCCTTCTGTTTCTCAAGCTTCAACAGGTGCAGAAAGCCAGCTTGGTGAGGTAGGACTTCCAAAAGGTGATTGAGTGAGAAAACACCAGCTGTACACCAGAGAGATTCTAGTCCTACAGGAACTGTAGACAGCATCACATGGGAAGGTTTCTGTGCATCACAACTGTCTGCACCCTCTTCAGTCCCACAGTGTAGATGGGACTGACCTCAGTGTCAGCCAACCCTTACAGCACTGGCTTTTGCAGGACTGTGTTGATTCAAAGTCGAATTGTTTCCCATCTCACCTGCACTGCAAGAAGACTGCTTTAGGAAGCCAAAGAGACTCCTATAATAATGCATTTGCACAGCAGATGGTTCCTTAGAAATAACACCAGAGAGTAGACTTTAGTCTTGATCCAAACATGCCACTCGGTTCATCCGAGTATCCTCCTCCCAGTAGTCCATAGTAACTATTCATATATGCACTCCCAGGCAAGTGAGATACAATTAAATTTACCCTTTTATGAGAGTTCTTACAAAATTAAATTATGCATCCTGGAAGGCACTGGAAAGGGTCAAAAAACGAGCACTAGATAGCAAAGCTGTGTTTAATATACTTTTGTGAATATACAACATTTGGCAAGCAAGGATTTGGCAATGTAAATTGCAGAATATTTGGCACGATAAAGACTTAAGGCAAGCATGAAAAAATTTGAATTCCTGCTCACAAAGAGTGTGGTCCAACCTGCTACCACAACTCAATCTACTGAGATTACTGAATAAAAATATGGTAATCATGTTTGAAGAAGATAAACTTTAGCATCAGGTAAGAAAAAGGTCTAGAGATCAGCAATCCTTCAAATTGGAAAACCAAGTTAAGCCTACTTTAAGCATGACAGTGGTTAAGTATGAGATGCTGTCCTGGGTTCAGCAGTAGCAGCCATTTTTCTCCTTCTCACTAGCTGGTGTGTGCTGTGTTTTTGACTTTCAGCCTGGGAACAGCTCTGATAACACCAATGTTTTTAGTTGCTGCTCAGTAATGTTTACTCTGAGCAAGGACTTTCTGAGTCTCATGCTCTGCCAGGGAGGAGGGGAAGCTGGGAGGAAGCAGAGACAGGACACCTGATCCA
>JBCJKH010013899.1:0-13611 GCA_039877255.1 Loriculus beryllinus | reverse complement strand
TGTTAAACCTCATAAATTATAAGAGTGGGTGTGGATGGATTAGTACTCCAAAGGGAAACCTCTACTGCAAGCTCGCCCTTCTATAGGAAAGAGTGTGTGGGCTCAGTAGGTGGCACTCTTACCTTGAACTGAGGGCCAAGGCAATCCTCTCTGCAGCAAGCCAGGGAGGATGCTGGATGTCCAAGGAAGTGTCAACCTTGACAGTTTTCTTCTCAGAGCTTGCAAGAAATCAACATTTGCATGCTTGAGGCGTTGATATTCATTTATATCCTGCTCAATAACCAAGTTTTTTTAACTCCCAAAATCTCCCTCTAAATTTTCAAGAAGATAGATTTCTGTTAAAAGGTATGAATTCTGTGCTTTAGAGATAGGTGAACGACTCACATGTACAAGCTCAGAGTTTTTTGTACACTCAGAAACAGGTCTGGAATACTCCAAGAAGTTCACATAAACCTTCTGCAGCCCCAGCACCTTGTTCTAAAGTACATGTAAAAAACCTCCACTTTCTAGTGTATAAAATACAGTGGAATTCTGGTCTGGAGCAAGAAGAGGTCAGTAGTGCTGACTGCAAAGAGCAAAAAACATGGATTCCATTTCTGTGATGGCAGAGAGATCTACAAGTGAGATGACGGATGGTATAACAGGCAAGCCACCTCCGTTTCTTCTACCCTTACCTCAAGGGAAAGAGGACATGTAAGACAGTGCAAATGTGTACAGTCCTCAAAAAAAAGCTGTTGAGAGGGAAGTCATTTTTTCCCTCTGGAGAGCATTAGTTAAAGAGCAATTACATTGTCGTTCTGCCAAAATACACGTTTTAATCAGATGTCAGATGCAAGAGTTGATGTTTCACCTTCACCATCAGTCGTAAGACCCATTCACCTGAGGAACATCCCTGTTGTAACAAGAGCTATAGGGACATTTGCGATTCAGTTTGCAGCACAACAGGGCTTCTCCAAAGCCAACACGTGCAATTTCAAGCATTAACAGAGCTGGATGAGGAGCCAGCAGCTCTGTAAGTTTACATCAAAGCAGAACTAATTCTCTGAAAGAGTCTGACACAGGCAAGATTTTTCCATGCTTATCTGTGGAAAAAAAAAAAAAAAAAGAAGAAGGAGGAAGAGAATCTGAGTCTCTTCTAGATTTCTGCACTTAATAATATATGATTTAAAAGCCAAATGTTTGCTGCTTACTTTTTTCAGTACCTTAACTGAGAGGAATACACTCAGTACACTGTAGCCCTGAGGTGAAGATATTGCATATGGAGCAGGAAGAGGCAAATCACATTCCCTAGATAATTTCAATTATTCACATGGGCATCTAAAGCATGAAAAATGATGGGGGCAGGAGACAAGTGTCTCAACCTGCTTTCCTTGTATATTCTGATGCTTCAGAGATTATTACTTGGCTCCAGGACACCAAAACCCCTAAGCAAGACACTAAAAAGAGAAAGTAACTAAACTAGCGCACTTGAGAGATGCCATTCACACCAATGAATTTAAGTCAAATGGCCTCATAAGAATGTAGGCTCATACATTAATACAAGGAAAGAAATTACAAGGCCTTTCCTAGCTTCTCAATATTAAAAGCAGCAAGATGAGGAGGAGGAAAGAGCCATAAGAGCTTTCCAAAGGAAGTTATTACTGGGAGGTTCCAACATCTACTCATACTAACAATAGGAATGTCCAGAGGTCATCCAGAGAGCCACTTAAAGTTTTGTTTGTTATTTTAACCATTCCGTATGCAAGGCAGACTGTCCAGTGAGCTGATCACAACAGCCTGGGAATCTTTTTTCCTTTGAGGTCACAGTGAATTTAGAACCTGACAGGGTCACATGCACCGTCCAGCCCTTACCTTTCCATATGTAGCCTATACCTTTCTGTATCTGTTTTTCAACAGTGGATTTGCTGTACCAGTTACTGGGTTTGCCCTGTTATTCAAATATCTTCATGCTTCTTTAGCTCTTTGTTTAGTCCTTTTCCAAGTTGAGGCAGTTTTAAAATGGGCAGACAAATAACTTACAGAAATATATCTGATTTGTTTCAGAGACAGTAAATAGCTCACCCTGAACTGCCTCTCCTCTGTGCCACCAGTCTGAAATAAGTAGGCAGACTTGTAGTCAATTTTGCAAAGCTACTGGCATTTTGCAAGAGAAACACAACTCTGTTTTTTATGAAAATCCATTCTAATGACATGAACATCTGCATCTTGTTTGAAGAATATTTTTAACTGTTCCCTCCCTGGGAAAATAAAAGATGCTACAGTCTCTTTCATGTTCTCATGGAGTAGACAAACTCAGTTGGCTTTTTTAAGGTCTGCTCTGAAATGCCTCAGTACAGTTCACTGCAGGGAATTCAGCGTATACATCTCACAGGGCAAAAAACATCTGCATTCACCCTCCTGTGAGATTTCACTCTAAGACACTGACACGAGCAGGTACTTCATTCCACATGAACAACACTTGGCACATTAAATCGTATGCAGTGGGTAAAGTCTGGCAACCCATACGTAAGGTCTTGGAGTAATCTCTTGAATGCTCATGAAAAGAAGGCTGTGTACTTCATCATCAAATAATGCTGACTTGTCTATTACTATGTTTTGCTTGCTTTTTCAAGTCCAGTTCTAAATATCACTAGGAGATTCTGCCATTTGCCAGTGGTAAGTCTTCTGTCCTCTTACAGGGTTCAGTACTAAGAAGCTGTCCTATGGCTATAACATCTACTTTTTCCTTTATTTTTTAACTGTAACCTGTAGTTATATCCATCTGGATGTCTATAAAGAACAGCAGCACCAAAACTTTTAATGCGTTCAGTGAAACCTGTGAGTAATACTTACACAGCTGTGTAAGTGGATATATGTATTAAAAGACTTACTCAGATTGGAATATGAAGTTGTGGGCTTGGAGATATGTATATGGAAATCATGAAGTCATACACAAACAGAGTTTGCATGCTCACAAGGACACATTATCATGTAATTAATGCCTTAGCAGACAACAGAGCTACTTTTTGTATAGATGAGTTCTGCAGGATTGGGAACACAACCCTGTTACATTAAAACTCAAAATCCTAAAGCCTGAAATTGTAAACACTTGCAATAATGCACTTCCAGGTATTGAAGACCCATATAGAGCCCATGCAGAACACTAAGCTATCTGATGCCTGCTTTGCTGGGACAGACTGGCCTTGGATGCACAGGCAGAAGTTTGGTCCTCTGCAGGGAATTTTCTCTGACTGTCATCAGTTCTTGACATACTAATATTATCTTGCTTCTCACATGGACAAGTTACTGGCTGTATGTATGGCTGTAGCAGTAAACAAAACAAACTCCAAGACAAGCATTAAAATGATATTCCAAGGAGAACTTCCACTGTAAATTGAAACCTGATTAGAAAAATTTATTTGCTGGTGCTTGCATTCTCTATCAGTTACTTATGGGGCAATGCACAATCCAGAAATAAAGCAGCATGATATTTCAAGGATGTGATAGACTGTTTTAACCAAAGCATAGCTTTTGTTTTATGCCATGTTTTCACCTCTTTCATATAAACGCTAAGATCCAAACAACAGCCTCCATATAACAACCAGGATATAGCTACCTGCTGGTAATTTAAGGGACTGAAATGGAGGAAACTGTATGAGGGAAGCAATTACAACAGCTATCTTTACCTCCTCTCCCTGTGCTCTAGCACTGTCTCTAGTGACAGTCAGACTCTGATCCCCTCCTGCTCTGATCAGAAGCTCATTTCTCTCCATGTGCTAGCAGCAGCAGAGGTAAGGGCCACCATTTCTCTGTTCGCTTTTGCACCCATTCTTTTGTGCTTTGTATATTTCAGGGACACATGCCAATTCTCACAGCAATAAAAAGCAATCTATTATTTTGGCTGGCAATTTTTAAAATTTAGTGTCTCTCTTGTACCTAAATTGCAGCTTGCTTGGCGCAATAACTGCTATTAATAAATTTCAGCTTTAGCAATGCAAAGGATAGTACTCAAAGCCCAGAAACCCATGACTGGAGTTGTAGGACTTCTCCTCTTAGCCATGTAGGATAGCACTCGCAGAGTCCACAAAACAGAAAGCTGAATAAGCTGCCAATGTAGATGGGAGTTCTCTCCACTCAAGCTCTTTCTGGCAATAGTTAATTTCAACAACAGGTTTTATATAGAACTATTCATGTTATTTTTAATACATCAACATGTATGCTCTAAATATTATTATTCAGTTCAAACTTAGCCACAAGGGCCAGAAAAACCCACGATGTGGTAAGTGTGATACAAACACAAAGGATAGATGCATCTCTAGCTAAAAGAGGTTATGCCTTTATTTTGCTGCTGAGCAGGCATAAGTGAAAGCCTAAGCCAAAGCTCCTTAACAGACACCCCAGTAAATACTAGTAAACTCATTAAGTGTGAAGCATGGAATCTATTCACCCCTGTGTGACACCACACATCAGTGAGAGCATCCACTGTCTCACTTCAGCCTGAAGCCATGGTCCAAGTCCAGGCTTCAAGCTTGATCCTTCTCTGCTGGAAAAGTTTATATAAATGTGTGTACAGGCATACACGCACGCAGCTCTGGAAAGAGAGGAGCATTTCCTGCTGGGCCAATTTATGGACACGTTCCTGTACCAAAAGCTCCTATCTTATGATACTCTGAATTTTACTGATGAACAACATCCAAGCCGTGCTCGGGATCTCACTTCACAAACAACCCAATAAACTCAGCTAGCAAAAGCCATCCGAATTCCACCAAAGGCAGCGACTGTTCAACAGCTTATGCCACTTGAACAGCTCAGAGGTATTCCAAATACAAATACAAACCTCAGCTAGAAACACTGAGTTTGGGTCTTTCTTATCTCTGAATTTAGCTAAAAAATATTAAGTTGGAGCCTTGACCAGGACCCTGCCTCATGCAGATTGATGATCAGTTATATCCTTATCTCATTTTTAATATTTATTTTAATAGCTGGTAATGGCCCATAGCTGTTTTGAAAGGGGCTTTGTTTCACTAGTTGCACAGGGATTACTGACTAACCGGATGCTCCCAGGAACTTTTGGAGAGCAAACTGTGTCAGTTTATTTAATAACTTTCAAAGTGAAACTAAAATCTTGTCCAAATCATGTCTCCTCTGATTTAATTAAACGCACCACACATACTGCACTGCTCTGTTAATCATTAACAAAGTTAATTCAAGACAGAAGATGAGTCTTTTCTTTCCTTCAAAAGCCTCCAGCCAGAGGAAAACTTAAAAAAACATTCCAAAAAAAGGACCAGTACAGTATGATTTTTGTTAGAACGGTCAACACGCCAGTGTGTTTTTTCGCCCTTCTTCTGTATTTCTGATCCCTATAGGAATGCATGTTAGAAGGGTTGTTTTCTTCTTGCTTGGCAAAATACCTTTCCCAAATTTGCCTGGTATTTGCGTCAATATAACAGTCATTGGGTTTGACAGGAATCAGATTGCTAAACCCACACAAAAATGCTTTGGAAATTAGGGGCTAGTTATACATTCAGTTTCATTCAAATTCACTTTAACAAACTTGCAAGGAGTGGATCTGAACCATCCCCATCACCCCTTCAGTTCTATGGTTCATGCAGAGGTTTCTTCAGCATGTTAATCTCTATCCTAACTTTTAGACTCACTCACAACTCCTGCTGTCTGATAAATCTCCTTAGCACTCCTGTCCCAATCCATTTTCACTTTCCAAGATGACCTAGCAACCCATGAAAGTTATTCTCCCTGCGCAGCAATCCTTCCCAGCTTCTTCCAGGGAGGAAACAAATAGGAAATTAAATAGTGTTAGAAGTGTAACATTTTGTTGACTGTTCAAGAAACAGGATACATCCAACATATTTTTCCAACAGGTCTCCTTTTTTGAAGGAGACCAAACCAAAACAAATCAGAACAAAACAAAAGGAAAGGAAAAAGTTTCTTTCTTCACTTCTGGTCTTACGGAAACCCAAACACAAAATCTTGCAGCCTCACTGGTGTTGTTGTTATCCAATGGGATTTCCCTCTTGAAAGCAGCAAAGGATCAAGGCTGAACACTTCCACAAGGCCTGTCATATCAGATCAGGATGGCATTCCATCAAGGACAGATTCTTGCCTCCAGCCATGGCTCATGCCTAATGGTTTAGAGGAAAGCAATGGGAAAATAAAAAAGGCAAACCACGCTGCACCTGGTCCACTGAGCAACCATCTCCTGCACAGCAGAATTCCCTCTGCCCCCTGCAGGCAGGCAGCTGGGCCTCTGATGCATACAGGCACTGCTGTCTGCACTGCAGGGTCTTATTGCGGGGTGATACACATAAAAAGAGTATCAAGGAGTTAAAATGAAATCATTGTAGATGTTCACTATTCACATAACAGCATGTGCATAAGGACATAATGATGTGGGGATGTAAATTACCCCAGTGTAATAAAAAACACTGTAAAAAAAAAAACCCAGCTAGATTTTTTATTTGTTATTTCTCTGCATACCTAAGTGCTAACACTTATTTCTGCACTGAAGTACCTGGAATCTATTGTAATTTAGTAACAAAGACACTGCATATCTACTTCCTAGCTCCTGCTGTGGCTCTCACCTTACACTATCAGGATAGACCAAGCATGAGCAAAATCTCAAGACCATGATTTCTTCCCATCTACGCTGTAAACCCTCAAGCCCACATGAAGGGGCTTGGCCTGTCTGCAAAAGCACAGCCCAGTGTGCTTGAGCCTCCGGACTTCACACACGCTACCCAGGTGCCCTGGGTAAAGACAAGTGCAAGCACTCTTACGAACAACCATACTCCAGCTGAGTGCCTCCTGAGCACAGCCCAGAATGGCAAGGAGCCAGCACCATGTACAAAAAGCCTTGTACCACAGGCCTAAATGCTTCAGCATCTGAGCTGTTAACCAAACAGGTGAAACGATGTGAGGAAAGCCTTTCAGCTCTGATCTTCTGCTGAGCACGCTCAAGCCCCCAGCGCCTATGCATAAGCCTTGGGCTCCTCTGCCAGTGCTAAACCTTGAGCAGCTCAGGAGGCAGATCCATGGGAAGAAAGAAAATGGGCAGCTGCATCCCTTTACACTGTACATGGGTTGTTTTGTTATTTTTCTAGGTCTGTTTTAGTTTTATTTTTTTAATATCTTATTAAGGTAGCCATAATTATATGCATCTTTAAACAAACATCTGTGCAGATGAAAAAATCTCTCAACTCTTCACCATTATTGTTCAAGGATTTAGGAAAGCATCGTCATCTGCCCAGCAGCCAGTGACTGAGGGATGAAGCAGCACCATGGGGTGATAGGTAAAGTCCCCAAGCTGTAAGTCTGCTTCTCTACCACAGTAGGGTTAAGTTCCTCCTTCAAAACGTACCCATCCACCATCACAACATCCTAAAGATTTCTGGACACAAACTGGGGAGATGGGTCATACAATGAGGGTAACCTCAGAGACGCCTGAGCAGGGACAGGGTGGCATGCATTCTCCACACCTTCTTTTCTGTGGGTGTAACACAAGAGCTCACATTAGGGCTTTAACCAAGTGCCTAAGTAAACATCCAATCTTTTTATCAGTCAGCTCAGTAAGAGAGTGAGAAAAGTCCGACAGATCTGATAGTAGGAAAAGCAAATAAAAGCATTCACTTGTGTTTACGAAAAAAATATGATTATAGAACTATTTACTTCCCACCATCTTTAAAACTCAATAGTTGGACCACTCTCACAGGGATCAGCATCCCTATACAATTGTCCTGGATCTGTCACATCACCGCACAGTGTTCACTGAGATTTGATTTGGGTATGAAAATACACCTTTCCTAAATTTGCACTTGCCAGTAAAGCTTTCAGCATGCTGTAAGATGGCAAAGAAAGGGCCTGAACCTTACCTATTCTTTTGCTAGGCAAAGAACAGGCAAATATCTTTTGACACTCCTGATCAAAAAAGAAGCCCTTACCAGCTCACATTGCTGGGGTGGGTCTTGCATCCTCTGCAGTATACCACATTTCCCATTCAAGTCCTCATACTATGATGAAAAAATGGTCAATAAATGGCTTAAGTAAAATGTAGCCTTTTCCACCAAACAGCTGGCAGACTTGTCATAAGGAGATTTAAATATCATAACTATCGAAAGGGTCAGTAATAGTCCAACTTGTATAGGCAAATATCGATCACTGACTACAAAGAAAAATAACTTTCACTTTCAAAAGGCAAATCAGCTCTCCAGATCTGCCAAAAGCTGCAGCTTGGGATCTAGAGCTGTGGCTATAGTTTCATAACAATGTTTTGTGCCCTTAGAGAAAGCTTCAGAGCATCATGTTTTATGAACAAACTTCATGGGATGGGAAAGATTCCAGGAACAGCTCCTCCACAGGCTTGTATGGGATTTAGAGGTTCTGAAGAGATTAATGTATATGCAGTATTACAACCTTCCGCCTGAGATAAGTCATCATAACAGGGTCTTACCTTTCCAGTCTAAACAACTTAAGTTTGGAAAGTAGGCATTTTCATCATTTCAAAATGCAGGCAACTGGAGACAAACCCGTTCCTAGAGTGCCATCTTTCCAATTACAGAGCTTCTGACCAACATTTCCAGGTTTTCAGAGTTGTAATTACCAACATCTCACTAAAACGACCACTAACACTTTTATTCACTAAAACTCTTCAAAACTATTAAAATCATGTTTCCAATAAACATTTCAGAAAACTATGAAAGAGAGAAATCAGAAACATTTTCAGAAACTTGGCAGAGTTTCAAACACTTTTAATACTTGAGAACAATCTTTTTTTTCTTTCAAAAAAAGGCCTGCGAGCTTTTTCACCAGCATTCGTTCATTTACACTGAAGCTGCTGTGACATTCTAAGCTTAAGACTAATCAAGGACTTCAGGATTTGTCCCTGTAGAAAGCAGAAAAATCCCATCAGCTCCAAATGCCAACGTAGAGCCTAAAAGCAGAATGGATGTATTAAACAGAATTTGTCACAGTTTGCCAATAAGTAAGCTAACTATTGAGGAGATGTTCTGTGATAAAACTGAGCTCTTTTTTAAAGTTGGAGCTGTTGAGAAGACTGTTTCAGGCTCTGATAAGCCAGATGCTATCTTAGCAAGAGCTTCTAAAGCCTCCAAATAGCTCAGAAATCAATCAAGCATCTTTGGGCTTTCCCAACATGTTTAGAGAGAAGAAAGGAAGCCAAGATGCATACTTCTGATATGCTCGTTAAAACTGTCAAGGACACTGATACTTGGTCAAAGTACACTGACTAATGAAATCCAAACCAATCTTGCAGTGGATTGTTAATGGGTTCATGTCTAGTGTTGTGACAACATGGGATTCATAACAGGCAAGCTTGCTTCTTCCTCATGGCCAGGTTGGGCAGCCTGTCTGAGGGCAATGGTGTAAATGGGGTGGTGATTCCAAAGGGATGCTGTCCACAGTGCACCCTGCTGCCTTCCTCCTCACCCACGTGTCCTATCCACCCATCCTTACATACAAGGAGGACCTGACAGTGGTGTGTGCAGTCCATGTGGCAGGAGACCAGCACCCTGAGCCCACACGGTGGGAGCTTGGGTGCTTAATGTAACTAAGACTGATGGGAAATACACAACTACAAAAAACACATGTGGTCATATGGGTTTCACCCTGCACTGTGCCTCCACATATCTCAAGCAAGCCCCAGCAAGCCACCACTCTGCACTGTGGAAGGGACCAACAATAAATAAGTCCTGCCTGGCCAAGCACCATCAAGGGCAAAGATTACTTTTGCATCACTTGATAGGATTTAAACACTTGGGATCTTATACAAAACTAGCTGGCCTAGACCAGTTCTGAATCCAAAGAATAGTGTATAGCAAACATTTTGGAGGTGTAAGAAACTGTACAGAAAAGAAACAAGCATAGTGTGATCCTTCAATGGTATTTTATTCCTATCAGTATTATTTGAAAATACATTCCTCTTAAATGCAGTCCCTTTTCAAAAGCCAACTTTGTCCACACCCTTTTATTTGAATCCCAAATACATTTTTAAAAGCATACTTCTCAAACCCCAAACCCTAGACACTATACCTCTCAAATAACCAAATCAAATTATGGCATGTTTTGTTTCTCCATTCTTCCTTAGGAGGAAAAATATTAATAATAATCTCTAGAGAGGAGAATATTTTATATTTACATTTTTATAATTCACAAAATCAAAATAGGGACACTTCTTGAAACATCATAACATTTTTTTTACTTTTTTTCCTTTAAAATCTTCCCAGAAAAAACTCATCTACAGTAAGACATAACATACAAAATTTCAGGGGATACAAAATTCTTTGGAGAACGTCAAGGGAAAGAGATTCAACTGGGAAGATAAGCCTGATCCTTAACTGTGACCTGGCTACTCCTGATGCAGGCGACAAGGCTTAAAAGGTTAAATGTGGTTCTGAGAGGAGTATGATGAGTTTTTGTTTTTAGAAACTCTACATTTAATTGAAATGAGAGATAAAGAAAATGATTCTTTGATGAAGGATGAACAGGGTCTGGCTTAAGGCATTTTCTTATCAAGATGGCCATGTTCAGAACCCACCCACCAACATACCAGAAACCACTGTTGGCAAATGCTACATGCAAAGGCATTTCCTGCGTTCTGACTTTCTAGCTTAGGGCCAGATGCTTCACGATCTTTCCTTAAAAGCACAGTTAAAGGAGTAGGCGTTCAGAGCCTTGCCCGATCTTGCATGGTCTATGTAAAGACTAGGCAGCATCCCAGCCATATTCTCAGCATCAAGCAGACAATAATCTCTTCCTTATTCTCAGGAGCTCCCTGGCCCAGTAAAGAGAGGGCCAACACACTACCTTTTCTACCTTACAAGCTGCATTTGTAGTTTGTAAACTAAACCTGATAAATTAAGTAGCAATTACTGTGGTCTCCATCCACGTGATGTGCCAAAATATCACAATGAAAGGAAGAACAAACATAAACAGCAGCTGAAAGGCCTAGAGAGAGCACTGAGGTTTATTTCAACCTACACTATACCTACATCACTTCCAACAAGTTACTTCCAGCTTTCTCTCTTATTATTTTTAATATGTGATAGGATAATTACATCTGTGAAATTCTCCAAAAGCACTTACCCTCACTTAGTAGTGAAACACTGTTTCAAAAGTAGGAGTTAGAACCTTACATAAAAGGATTTCTGTCTAAACATTTCTACAGGCAAAAATTATGAAAGTTATAAATATTAAGTCACTACCCAACAAAACAACCAAAACAAGCACAGGCTAGTAGTTTTGAACCTGCTAATACTGAATAAAGGATAGCTTTCATCCAGAGATGAAACACACAAAGCTCAAGTGCAATTTGCATGAGCAACTTAAGAGACAGATCAGAAATAATTGTACAGTATGGCTGGCTAGAGATACAACAAGTTCATGTATATATACACAATTCCTACTTATAATAGTAGCCTTTGCACACACATTCCATATTATTTTGTGTTAATCTGACATATGTCATTGTACATGCCCAGCTACAAAAAACAAGCACGTAGAAAAGGAAAAAAACCTGCTATGGTAAGAATATGCCTCCAACATTTCAAAATCAGGTTGCCAAAGCATCCTTAATTTTGCAGTCTTGGCCCTATATATTACAGTCCTTTGCTACCTGATGAACCTAGATGCATGCAACATAATGGACTGGAAGAATCAGAACTAAGGGAAAGACATAGTTCCTCTATTCACTGCCTTTCTATGGCAGTGTAATTTAGAGCAGGTCTTTAACAGAAGTTACCTCAAAGCAACATCTTTTTTCCTATAGACTTTAAGACACCACTGAGATCAGAAAATAATGTGCTCTAAACAGTGAAAGATAGATCTTCAAAACAAATGCGGAATGCCTATTAAATTTTTCAACAATATAATTAAACTTCTGTTAAGGAAACTAGAAACTCTGCATAGAAAAAACTGATTTGTTCCCATCTTTTGAATGCATCTAAGCCCTAATATCTTAGCTATATATGGCCAAGCCAAGCAAAGGACTCTAAGGGAACTGCCTCCAATAAAGAGATCACTTGATCATTATTTATTTAAGTGTCCTCTGTTGTGGGAATTGTGACACTAAATCGGGATTAAGAGAGACAGGACCAAGATATATACAATGAGCATAATATTTGCTACTTTATGTTAAGAGTCGTTCTATTTGTTTTCTCATAAGAGGCTTAGAAAATTTAGAAAAGGTCCATTACTTAAAATGAGGGTAAATATTTCAGTTCTCTATATTCTACTTTACCTTTCTTCATTTGTGAACAACTTACTCACAAATACAGGTTGGGAAAGAGAGACTGCTTGAGTAAATCAAAACAAATTACTTAGCTATCTCCTTCCTTGTGAAGTGGTTCTTCCCTAAAAGGTAGGCTGGACAAAGCCATTTCCAATTCACCTCTCCACAAAGCCACAATAATCAGTCAGATGCCATGCCTTATTTCTACGTGCATGGACTACTGTATCTGACAAGCTCCCTTCAAGAAAAACATACCCAGTGCAGGTAAAATAAAACAACTGATACACTTCACAGCACACAAAATTTGCTTGGGCTGTTTACCAGCTGAATAAATATATGAAACTAAAAGGTTAGTATACCCACACAAACACACACACATTTTCTCCCAGTCAGTCCCAGAGCTCATGGTTAGAGTCCACTACCCACTCTACAGACTCAGACTACGACCTAAAAATAGCAACTGGGTTTCTCTGCTCTATGCATTCGTGGCATTTCTGCCAGCTACAGGAAAAGAAATCAGAGGAATGGCCTCATCACCCACAAATATGCACATCAGCTCAAATGCTGCCAGCAATGATATGGCTGAGAGCAGTCCCAGGTAGACTGCTGCCCTGGTCTGGGTGAAAGATTTCATCACCTCCCTAACAGCCTGAAGGAGCACACAAAGTATTTTACTTTCTGTAATTTCTGTTTATTCCACTAAATGCAGCAATTTCTCTTGGTCTGTTTTCAAGAATATGTTATTGATGAAGAAGAGCAACATGAAGAAAGGTACTCCACTTCCGTCTATATTCCACACCTAGTGTTAGCAAACCACCTTGCAGTAGCCAGGTGCTCCAGCTCTTGTCTATGGGTCTATTTAGCCCCCGTTTAAACCTAATGTGCTCCTCTAAATATTTATACAAGCCACATGCCCAGCACAGGATTGCTATCTCCAAATGGTATTCTCAGAAACAAACATCACCTGGTGCTTATTCCCCCTGAACCTGGATGACAAATGTACCCAGAGTAAATATTCTGAGAAGAGTACACAAACCTGGGATCTCAAATCACTGTGCTCATTTTCTTCCTCGTATTTGCGGCAAAAATAAAAAAAGCATCCTTCCTTTTGCTGCTTTGTTTTTTGGTTGGGTTGGTTTTTTTTTTTTTTTTTTTTTTTTTTTGGAGTTTTTTCCCCCCTTTCTTTTTCGTTTTTTTTTTTGGGTGGGTTTTTTTGGGGTGTTTTTTTTTTTTTTTTTTTTTTTTTTTTGGGGGTTTTTTCCCCCTTTTTTTTTTTTTTTTTTTTTTTGTTTGGGTTTTTTTGGGGTGTTTTTTTTTTTTTTTTTTTTTTTTTGTGCAAATGCATGAAAAAAAAGGAAGCAAGAGTTAAA
>JBCJKH010013895.1:2094-30382 GCA_039877255.1 Loriculus beryllinus | reverse complement strand
GTCCACTGAAACCTATGTTTTGCACCTGCAATAAAATACAGGTTTGAAAATTTCTTGTCTTCTGAAATGCTGAAGTTATTTTCAACTACAAAGTGGTCTAAAAATATCATTCCAATGCAATTTTTACAAAATTTTAAATGTGTAACAGAAAAACCTCTTGAAAAAATCATCTACATATGGAAACTGTTCTAAAAACAAGAACGTCTTTCTTTTAAGAGAATACATTTATTCAGTTATGCATTGATACTGACTATGCAGGGGGTTGAGACTAGATGATCTTAAGGTCCTTTCCAACCCCAACTATTCTACGATTCTATGATTCTATGGCTACTGGATATTTTAAGTGCTATCTTGAGTCTTTTCTCTTGTGAAGACTTAGTTTGCGTCCTACTTATTGTAAGCATGTCCAGACCAAGATAAAGACTCAATACAATTTTGGAGGGAAAACTTAATTCATGCAGCAATTAGTTGTGCATTCTAAGGCATACTGTGACTCTACCTCATGTGTCATCTTGCTTTGAAAGCATTTAGCATATCCATATAGACTTTCCTAGAAGAATCTGACTGTCATGAGGACAAAGGGAATTGCAGAAAACCAGCAATAGTCAGCTTCTAAATATGATGTAGGAATAAATATCCTGACCCCTTGAGGCTATTCCTAATTCAAGTTTAAGGATATAGTGCTATGAATCATTTCAGAAGCTGGACCAGATTTCAGAAAGGATGAGTTTCTGGAAATACAAGCTAGTGAAGTTATTTCCATTCCAATCCCACTCTAGTCAAGCTCATCACAGATAAAATTACCTTGAGATTGTATTTTTGACAGTTTGTAGGTCAGCTCCCCTCAGAACTCCAAACTTTCAATTCATATTTTACTGTCAAACATTTATGTTCAAACATATATGGTTTTCTTATTACATCAATTTTCGTCTCTTTTACCTTGTGGCTTCCATGTGTCCATGGCTTTTTAAAGATGGGCTTAGGAGGCTTCCATATACTGGCATTTTAACTAAGGCTTGCCAAAGAGGCGAAGTTCCTTTTGTTATGTTTTTGAAAAGCATTGCTAACCTGAACTGAGACATAAAATAAAAGAGCTGGAATTTTTTCAGTGAAAGATGAATATGTAAAATTCCAATTTTGGAGAATGTACTGGGTTGGGGTTTATTTGTTCTTCAGCTGCCCTGTCCACAAAGCAACCAACTGCCTGGAAAATCAAGCTGCATGGGGGAGCAGAGTTAGTCCTTTTACTACAAGTGAACAGCTGTGAGAGGCAACAACTTGGAATAAAAAGTTTTGAGAAACTTTGGTCAAATACAAATATAAATACCAATATCATGAAACATTTAAACTCGAAGAGATCAGGTGAGTTTTGTGACTTTGCTTTTTATAGAGGAGTCGCGTGTGTTAATGCCTGGATTTTAAGCATATCTTCTGAAGATTAATGAAATTTAGTTGCATTCTACCTTTTTTATCTTCAAATAGAATATTTCTTTCTAAATCTGTTATGGTCAGTATTTGTTAAAGCTTTCACCTCAGCTGTTTCTTTCTCCATTATTTTCTGTGAATTGCAAGAGAATAGGCTGAGGGGAATTTCTTAACTTCTACACACAAGAAATAATTGTTCTAAGAGGTAATTGTTTAAAATTATTAGGAAACTACTTCTCCTAACATTTATTTTGATATTTGATCAATTTGTGCATGTACCATTTAAATAATTCATTATTACTGCTCTATTAGTTTTAACTCTTTTAAATGTCTACAACACGCTGTTCTCCATTTGCTGTGATTATAAGGTCAACAGTACAAATCTATCACATTTTCTATTCTCTCCTGAAGGTTTAGTTCCACATGTCCATCTTTATTACCCACATCCTTTTTCTTAGGAATCATTCCTGGCTAGATCACAACCTACCATCAGTTTTTTCCTTCAGCTATATTTTGGTATCATATATTTCACGTGCCCAAATTTTCTCATTTGGCCAGCATCCTTTTAAAAATTTTCCTTTGATGTTCATACACGTAACACATGCTGCACTACATTTGGCTTCCATTACTCATGATCACCCACTTGGCAGTTTAACTCTCACTGGTTTTACACAAGCACTCAATATCATTGCTTTTTCTCTCTCTACTGTGGAAATAAAGCAGATGCTGTATATCCTAATTCATTGTTTTTCAGAATAGAATTAATCAATGTCAAAAACTCTTGCAGGTCTCCTTTAGAATTCCTTTCCAAAATGGAAGCACTACAGAATTTAGCAGAACATGAACTAATGTTTAAAACAGCAACTACATATCCAAATAACAGATGAGTTTATTTCACTAAACTCAGGACAGCATTTCTGTTGTTGAGTGTCCATTTCCAGATATAACAGTATAACAGGAGTTATGACATTTTTAAGAAAATGAATCCCCTAAAATTCAAAAAATTCAACTTACATTTCTATTTAGGTCTGTGCAAGTCTGTAATTACCACCACAAGGACACCAAAAGGAAAAACAAAAAAACGAACAAAAAAAGATGAGGGAAATAACTTGCTGACAGATTCAAAGCACATCTTAGAACACTTAAAAGCAAGGACTGTTCAACACCCACTGTATAATGCCAAGTATTATTTTGCCTAATTGAGATCCTAAAAACTCGCTGATCATATTTTTACTGAGTCTGATTTACTTTTTTCCCTCTGTGCTGATTACACATTTATTTCTATTCATTTTCTATTTTTTTAAATCTGAAAACTATTATCACCTTCTGAATTTATTGTTCTCATTTCATTTCACTTTACAATTGCTTTATTCTGATATCTATCTGGCTTATTTTCTTCATTCCTTTTTACCTTCTGTGAATGCAGCTTGTGGGGTTTTAACTGCTCTAACAAAGTTCACCATTCAATTTCTTTTATTTCTCTTGCTCAGCTACACCTGCTTCTTTTTGTCATATTTTAGTGTTCAGAAGGACACAAGATTGACAGCCTTGGAAGTGGAAGTCCCATTTGTATGTTTATAGGATTTGAGCAAGCTGGAGCAGCAAAAGATTTTATCAAGGTACCCCAGCTTCCCTGCAAAGGCCACTGATAAGGTATTTAGTCTAAATTCTCTTTTCTAAGTCTTCTCAGTAGGTAGCTAGTTGTAAAGGGATTTTGTTTTTTAGATGGATCACTGCCTACTGGACTTAGATAAATTGGCAATTTCTGCTTTAGGAACACAGAAGTTCTCTCTTAGGCCAGAAAGCATCTATCAATTGCCTGGTTACATTTCTTGAATTCTATTATCAATCCACAGTACCTGTTCAGTCCGATAACAACCAAGAGCTTCACAGTTTTGTACCCTCAAGTGAAGAAGGGCACATCATTAGAAACAACCTGTGGAGCAATTTCCTGAAACGACTGTCTCATTTGAATTAGAGAGGTTTGGAACATTTGGGCAACTGCATGAAAATTGTCACAACTTCTAACATTTCTAACTATCATAGTTTCCCTCATAAGAAAATCATTACAGGAATGATTATTTACTTTGAAATACAGAGAAGTCATGTAGATCTTAACATTAGCCCCATGATACACCATGTCATGTGGTTTAACAGGGTGACTGGTATTTAAAAAATGCTAAAGAAACCTTCAGTTTCTGATCATATCTACTTAATATTATATTGTCAAATCACAGCTCACTCAGATACAAAGAAATTGTGTTATTTTTCTAATGACTGGATTAGTATATTCATACGTTGGACATTTAAGAATGACAGACAGGGAGTGAACATGGTGGTCACACATGAGACACTGGAAAGTGCCAAAAGGAGAGGTAGAAATAATTCAAGTAGCCCAAATGGGATTTGTTACTTTCTTTTATTGTCATAAGAAGTTTAAACTGATAAGCCAAGGATAAGAACTATACCTCATTCCCAAGTTCACTTTTTATGACAACAAACATGACAAAATAACAATGCTTCTCTAGATGAACTACATAGCATTGTTACTTCAGATCCAGAATTGCATGGATAAGGCACTTCTGATTCATAACCTTTGTATTTCAGACTCAATCAAGACCACTAAGCAGTTTTGTCTAAAGCACCCAGAAACAACCTTCTTATTAGGAAGCAATAGCCCTTGGCTAAATTAAATGAGAGGTAGTCACCCAGCTCAACTGCTACTAATTCACAGATTACCTTTCATTTTGAGAAGCTAAATCTTCTAGTTGACCTGTGGTTATGGTTTGCATTGAATTAACAGTATAAATTCCATGTTGACATGAAGTGTTTCTTTCTTAGTTAATCATAAAGTTGTCTTCTGACTGTTTTTCCTGTTCTAGTTTTTAAGCTATGTGAAAGCTGTAAATTTCGTAGGGTACACTTGTAACAGAAGAAATAAAACATAGTCTAGCTATCCACATATTCACTGTCCCAATCCTGTAACACCTAAGGGCTCATAATCATCATCCTTTGGCTGTGAATATCAGTGACTCTGGAGCACAAAGCAGAGTGTGGCACTTTCTGACGTGCTATGGAAACTAAATATCTGTAAGCACTGCTGCCATTTCTGAGTCAAAATTCAAGACAGAATATATCGTGGAATAAATACGAACTGTTCTCCTTGAAGGAGTTATTGTTTGTCTTCTTTTGAGTTGACTGTTGACCAAAAACTAAAACCATGTAGTGCCATTTCTGATTAGATTAATTTCAACTAAATTTCATTGCTCATTGTATAGAAGTCTAAATTTGAACTGATTGTCTAGATTCCTTTTACAGTCAGTGGAAATCAGGACATTTATTCACAGTTCAATTACTGTATTTTGAATTTGTGTTTGAGAACGAGATGAATGTTTAAACTGAATGTTTTATTGCCCATATTTGTTTAAATTAATCCTCACTTCTACATATAAATATATGGATAAGTTCCACACAAAGACAAGGCGGAGGGAGGAGGCTTGTGGGTTGTAGGGGGAGCACAGGAGATGGACCAGACTGTATCTTTAGAGACATTAAAGTGATCAGAAGCTGGTCACAGCCCCTCTCCATGACAGAAACTCCATTAGCAAGCAAAAAATTTTTGGCACATTTCAAAGCCATAGCTGCCCATACATATATGAAAAGGATGTTTCTACACCTACCCAGGAACACCCCTTTCCTATGGAACTACTTTTCACAGGAGTCCCCTGACAACACAGAAAATTCCAATCTTTAGCACAATACATACAACAGTCTTCCAGCAGCTTATGTGCCTTTGAATATTCAGAAACTTATAAAGCAGAATTTAAAGTAGTATAAACAAAAGTTGGGGGAACACATTTTTTAATAACTTTTTTAATGTTTTATGCTGTCATTAAAATACCAGTAACTGCTGATTATTGCCACACTTAAAACAAGATTTGTCAGTGATACTACTTCAACACTGGCAAATGCATAGTTTCTAGTGCATAAAATGCCATTTTAATATTTCTTGGCATTATAGAACAATATCTTTCAGCTTTCCCAGACAACAAAATAATCCACCTCATTTAAATAAATAAGCCCTCTAATTTTGCCTACACGAGAAATTCCATGCAAGTTAAGACAACTAATCCTGTTTAAAGATTAAAAACCAAATCCTGTTTGGAGAACAAAACCAAAGCTGAATTCAAAGAAAAAAGCTGAAATGAATTTTTTCATATTTAATTAATTTCCACCAGTTATCAAGGGAAGTCAGGGGCTGTCCAACAGCCTGTACTGAGGAATATCTTTTCATTGAAGGAGATACATTCCCATTTCTAAGGACATTGAAAATGCTACTTTATTCTGATTGAAACTTAAAACTTGTGTTTGTTTTTTTTTAATATATAGTCTAGCTATGCTGTAGTTGAGGATTTCATAGACCTCAACTGGAGTTTTGATATATTTCATTAGATGTTACAATGTAAGTGTGACAGTAATGCTGTCAACTTGTAGCAAAAATAAAATGAGAGATAAATCTAATACTTCATAGAAAGAGTTCTGAATAATAATCATAACAAAGTGTGGCTACTTTACCAGGTTGTAAGTCTCTACCTCTAAGAAATAATTACAGCTGCAATTGTAACTGCAATCTGAATGTTTGTGTTATGTTTTTTGAATAAAGGTTTTATTTTTTTTCAGATTCACTTAGTATAATTACTTCTATTCTGGATACGTAAAGACATTAAAAACAAGTTTTAAAAAATTAAATGTAACAGAAATCAAGAAAATACAAACAGTTCTCCTGAAGACTAGAAATTGTTATCCTAGGAAGGAGGAGCTTCATCATAGTATTATATTTGCTTTGGGTTTCACACCTCAAGCTTCTGTTTCCTTTGAAGTAATTTTGTAGGCCTAGAACAGGCTGAAAGAATGGTTCAATCTCCACTTTCTCATGACCTCACAAGACTGACTTTGTGAACCATAACAAAGAGAGTAGCTGACAGAACTGACAGCATGCCATGTCCTAGCTGGCTGTAGTTAGACAAGGAACATCTATATCATCAAATTGTTTAAATCCAAGTTCTCCTTTGGATCCTGGTACTTGGAATATTCACAGTGCTAATATATTAATTTGTTAGATGGAACCAAAACACTGGAGATATAGTTTATTCTATGCACTACTGCCTAAAGGCAACATTGACAAGAGCAGATTAGTAGATTCTCATTCTACATTGTCATCAGCACAACACACAACAACCTTTACGTCCAAAAACTTGTTGTGCCTTTCCAGGGAACTTAGCATCAAGTGGTATAATAATATTACTTTGAAGAATTGTGACACGGCTTCTTGTTAATTGCATTCCTCTGAACTGGAAAAAAAGTTCCTGGTTGGTTGGGGTTTGTTGTTTTTTGTTTCTTTTTTTTTTTTTTTTCTTGGGGGGGGAGGGGGTTGTTTTGTTTTGTTTTGTTTTGTTTTGTTTGTTCTTTGAACCACCATCACATGAAATAGCAACTATAGCCATCTATCTTCTATGCTGAGTAAGCATGGCTTTTCTGCCTAGAAGAGGCTGGTTCTGAGCAACACATTGTTCAAGACACTTCATAGCTGGAGCTACAAAGAAATTATCTAGGGATAATTTCTGAGGGCAGGAATGAATACCTTTAGCAATGCAGACATAAACACTGAGTGATCTGGGAATGGGATTTTAGACAGGTGATTCTTCTGTATCTAACAAATCTTGGTTTTATTAAGACAGACAATTGATAGAACTACAATGATGAAAGCATTCAGCCAAAACCTGAGTGAGTTTTGTTTATGTTTTTGAATGACTTCCCTTCTCCTTTGGCTGCTTTTCTTTTCCCTTCAAATGGCAAGTACCTGCTGTTCTTTATCTCCAAGGACTCCTGAAGGCTTGGAAATAGGTAAGAACCACTTTCAGCTAAAGATTCCTTATGCTGATATATTGATATAATAGGAAGAGAATGGCTATCAGTCTGAGAAAGGAGCAGAAGGGACAGCTCAAAGTGCAGCTTTATTCTCTTTGAAAAAAAGGCTTTTTGCTAAAACCTCCTTCAAGAGGGTTCTTTTGCTGAACCATCCTTGATGATGCTACCAGTTACTGGTAGAAGACTCTTGTCTTCTGTGATTTTGAGTCATCCCTGTAAAAATCTTTGCTGATGTATTTTTTTTTTTGCTCAAGAAGTGTTCAGTGTAAGTACGCTGCAAGGGAGCAGTGACTGCAAAGCTAGGATCCAGGCTCTCAGCCAAGTGCTCTAGGTTACAATTCTCTTTTTATTTGTTCTTCTCCTCCTCCATGACTTGCATGGTTTGTTGCAAGGTAGTGCAGACTCAGTAGAAAGAGCTATAGTAAAAGGCACTATAGTAAAAACCCTATAGTTCTAGCATGGTCCCAAGAAATAAAAGCTCCCTGGATGCATCTCCCAGATGAGGACAGCCTGCAACTTAATTTCCCTAGGCTAGATCTCCAACAACCAGACTAGGTGCTAAAATGTAGGTAACACCATCAGCATTTGTTGTCATAGAAAAAGACATTAAACTAATTTGATACTTATTCCCAGAAGAGGTCTTTACTCTTTGGCTCCTGAGTCAATAGCAGCATTCAATTTGCAGTGCTATGCAGAGTGGAGCTAAACCTCTGACAGATTCCTGAATCCAAAGATGATGGCTGGCTACAGCAATCTTTTCTGTTCAGCATGCTAGCTCCCTAAATTGCCTTTGGAAGCATATTCCTCACTATCAACTGAACAAACCCCCTATCTTTTTCAGTAGGTATAGACTGCCCTGTCAAAGTCACTATTGACTTAACTGGCAACCTGAATCTCATCATAGAAATAAAAGTTTACAGACTATCCATATGAATTCAAACAAGACTAAAATTACACTGTCCAAATACCAGGAAGAACAGAGGTCTAACTAGACTACACATTAAGTAACTTTTCCATTACAGTTGTCTATGCCAGAGCAAAGAGCACCCAAGGATTTAAATGCCTGATCTCAGGGCCAGCCTCCATGGTGCAGCTGTGCAGCCTTGAATTAGACAGCTTTGTAGAAAGAGCTGTGTGAGAAAATGCTTTGCCAATTAAGGCCCTGCCCCTTCAGCAGGAGTTGTGCTTAATCTCAACCCCTTGCCTTTGCTTCTGCTGTCTTGCCTATGTCTGGCTGTGTACCTCACCCACTGCCTTGACCTCCTGTCTTGATCTTGGATGCTTGCCTTGCCTTGCCATTGTGCATGCTCTTAATAATCTGAAGTCTTGGATGAGCCTGGTTACTCTCACCAGATTCACTTCGTTTTTCCTGTTCAGGTACTGTGAGGCTCTAGCCCTACCTTCCCTGCAATGGCTCTTGTCTCCTGGATCTCTTGTGGAGTAGCTGTGGCACATGGACACTTCATTCTCCATGAGTGCAAGCAGAATACAGGTCATACAGTTAAAACTGTTGTCATTCAGCAGTAGTTTTGTGCAGCACATTGTGCTTGAAGCTAATGATGGTGCTCAAGAAAAGTTTTTAGCAAGAATGGAGAATTTAGCAAGAATATCACCCTTCTCAGCACAACAAACTATAACAACATTGCTCCATTTAATCTTTTATTACCAATCAAAGGCTTCAGTTTTAGTTTCAACCATTTGTACTTGGAAAATCCAGGTATCTCAGCAACCACACTCCTATGACATGGCAAGGGAACCTTGTTTTGGGGGGACATGACTAATGCCCAAACATTACACCAAAGTCCCAATTCAGAGAGGAAATACAAACATATATATAACCTGAAGCACATCTTCCATCCCCAAAAGTCAATTGGACTACTGACATACATAAAAGTTACACATAAAGCTTAAGCACCTTTTTAATCGTGAACAAAATAGGGAAGATAAAGTGTTCATATTCAGGTTCACTCAGCTCTGGAATAAGCTTCCAGAAGAGATTTGACAATCTAAATTCTGACAGCTTTTAGAATGCTTTACTAGCTCCTTTTTTAAGTTTCTGTTATATCACTCAAATCCAGCAGAAGAAGGGTAAATTATCAGAAGCAAAGAAAGGAAAAAAAGCCTGTTAAATAGACCTGGCTGTTATATGGCTACTACAGTAATCGCAATTTTAAAATAGAAAACTGATAAGTAATAATGGGAAAGGAAAATATACCTATTTTCTGAGGCTGCTTTCAACTGCTAATACTTGCAGAAACGATTAAATTCAGCCTGCATTTCATAAAGTCCCCGTACTGTATTGCTACACAGAATACTACTAAGAGGTCCCTTTGTAAGGTAAGAGAGTTGCAAGGGTGGAGTGATTAAAACTATGACATGAACTCCTTATTTCAAAACTTTTTTTTAATAATTAAAATGTTTTGCATCAAAGCAGGAAGCAATAGTTTCCCATTTACTTTACACATTAGCCTGTAGATAACCAAAGAAAATAATTACACCGTATCAGTCAGGTGAATTTGTGTTTATGTTAGTACTTAGCATAAGAATCTTACTACAGTGAGTCTTCATTAGCATTTTCACTAATACCACAGACAAGACAAGGGAACAGTATAAAATTAGTTACAGAACCTCTAAGAAATAAAACATTTTGCTGTGTCTTCTGGACACTAAAGCATGTAAACAGCAAATATAATGCTGGATTCTCCTGGTCAGCTCTATCATAGCCTTAGGAACCTGCAGCAACAGCAAGTTTCTAGCACCATACCTCTCAAAATGACAGCCACTGTTGATTTCCTTGCTGGAGCATAAAAATGCAGCAGAGCACAACTACAGAGATTTGCCAAGTCTTGCATAAAGAGAGTGAACTTCAAACAACCGGTATATGATATTGTTTCCCACACACATAGGCCTGAATTTCATTCATTCACATATGACCTGTCTTCTGTTTGTGATCCTGCAAGATCAGAGCACAGGACTTCCTTCACTGTGAGTGAGAAATCTGAAGAGGTTTACTTGTGTGCCTAGGACCCACCAAAAAAAGATAAGAATACTAACAGTAATCCAATGCAGACTCTGGAGGACAGTGGTCTGTTTGAACTAGCAAGGTTTCTTGGAACCAGAAAAGTTGAGAGAAAAGGACAAATAACCATGTCTGTGTTGTCCACAGAGCTGAAATAGAATTGTCTGTAACTCATAGTATACCACTTAGAAGGTAGAGTACAGTGGGACCAAGCTTCAGAGAAGACTTAATAGACATATAGATACAGAAAAATGTAGAAAGACATTCAAAATGTACTATATTGGTCAAAAAAAGGGACCATAAAACTGAGAAAACTGAAAAAATACATCATCTTATATCTATCATATGTGGAAGTCATAGTCACCACTAGAAATATATTTGCATATACTAGCAAAGATTGTTTTTTAATACACAATTATTATTCACATTATCTTGATATTAGAAAACCGACATGCAATAGTGAATGTAATTGTAACATCATATATAGAATTCACTGTGGTGTTTGAGAATGGTCCGCAGATCAGCCAAACCTATGCAAAACCAGAAAACTTAAAGCTGAGGATAATTAAAGGATTGTCAAAAAAACCTACAGAATAAGAAGTAGAGATTCAGGCCATGTTGGAGAACAATATCGTAAAACATGCAATCACTCGTTGAAAGTTTGCACAAGCGAAAGCTGAGAAGCAGGTATCTTGGGTTAAGCAAATCAATGAGACATTAGATCTGATCTAATTAAATTAAAATATTAAAAAAAGTTTAGAGAAAGAGCACAGTTAAGGCAGAAACTTGACGTTATGAGTAACAGATGTAGAGATACAGTTAATATACTTACAGGCCCAGAATGGCACAGATACTCTGTGAATTGTCTCTCACATGAAGTAAAATATACAAAATAACATATTTTGGGGGCAAGAAGTAATACTTGTGAGGAATTCATTCAGAAAAAAAAACAACAAGAAAAACCAACCAACAATATGGAATTAGAGCTTCCTGTGTGAAATTAAAATCACTAGAAAGAAATATGTCTACCACTAAAACATCATTCTATCATCCAGAAAGTGAAGTTGAAACTGAGATTTCCACATAGTACTAATAGCAACCCTAAAAGAGACATAGGCACAATCCCAGTTCAGCTGGAATCTCTAAAGCTTCTGAAAGATTTAATAAAATTTATTTGCTTCTCATAAAAATGGTGGGGGGTGGGGAGGAAGTAGTAACATGAACAAGATCACTCTTTGTAAAATACAAAGAAACATAAAAGTTAAGGATCAGGAGCAAAGGAAATCAGGAGTGTAATGACGAGGGAACGCCCAAATACAAATAAGCTAGCTACGTCATTCTTCTGATTTAAGTTGCTGCTTTACCTAGAAAAAAGATTTCCTGTTCAAAGTCCTGAATAACTAGTCCTTCTTTAAAAAAATCAATGCTCTATGTACCACACCAGAAATTTGAGAACAGTAATGAATGCCAAGACTCCAAACTAGACAGAGCTGGGAAGCCATCTATATCTCTTCTTAAAATTGAGCACATCATCAGGGTCTGTATCTCAGCAACATACCATGACTCTGTATCATCAGGCCTATTTTGTTACAACACAACCTACACACACTGAAACAGCAGAACGCTTCAACTAGAAAAAAACAGGACTATGAGGTTCAACTGTGGGGTAATCCTAAACAAAGAATTAACAAAGATCTTGCTCCTTCCATCTGTGCCATTTTAAAGGAGGTATAGAATCACAGAATCATAGAATGGTTTGGGTTGGCAGTGACTTTTAAAGGTTCCAAGACTCCCTGCCAGCCAGGACACTTTCCACTAGACCAGGTTGATCAAAGCCCTGTCCATCCTGGCCTTAAACATGTCCAGGGATGTGGCAGCTACAACTTCCCTAGGCAACCTGTGCAGTGTCACATCACTCTTATAGTAAAGAATTTTTTCCTAATATTTAATCTAAGTCCACTCTCTCTCAGTTTTAAACCATTGTCTTTTGTCCTGTCACTACATGCCCTTGTAAAAAGTCTCTAGATTTCCTGTAAGTACATTTAGGTGTTGGAAGGTTCCTCTAAGGTCTCCCCTGAAAGCACCTTTACTCTCAGATGAACAAGTCCAACTCTCAGCCTGTTTTCATGGGAGAGGTACTCCAGGCCTCTGATTATCCTCGTAACCTCCTCTTGCCTTGCTCAAGCAGGTCCACATATCCTCTGCAAGCCTGCCTTTCCACAGACTCCAGTGGCTTTCTGGGTTTATATAAACTCTAAGAAACTGTCACTAGTTTCCTCCGAGTTCTCTGTTGCATCAGTTTTAGTTAAGTCTGGCACATGTGCGTTCAGATTCTGCTTAGTTGTTTTCCACTGTATATTTACACAGCCATCTGTGAAATCAAATCATGCAGTTCTACCATTCACTACAGTTTGCCAGAGGCATGAGAGTGTCATGAAGCCAATAGGCTTGCAAAAACTGTCAATAATGATGATTAATAGGTTGTCCTCTGTCAAAGGACAACCTCGGTCATAATATGTTGTTCAGCACATGCATAGTCATCCTGCAGGAACACAGTTCTGGTATCAGTACAGTGGTCAACAGCTAAGCAAAATCTGAACACACGTGTCAGACAATTAAAACTGATGCAATTAAAACTGTATCACTTGACATGCTCCAGGCTTCATCTGGACACTAATATAATGCTGATTCACCATGATAAGTAGATTAGTTTCATTGTTGCCACTAGTTTTAATGCAGCTCTATTATTTTTGGTATAGTTTCACTCTGCTTTTTGGTCCAGATATCTCACGGGTCATTCTTTGAACATAAATTTCAGTGCTTCCCCATCTTCCAAGTTTAGTGATCCATCTCACATTTTAGGCCACAACATGACCTCTCTACCCCTCCATGACCCATATGACATCAGGTGTCAGGGAGATAGAAAACTGTACCACACTTAGGCAATGCAGCACATTGACTATCCAGCACCAAAAGGAAATGTAAGTTCTACTCTCCAGCTACTACATTTGCGAAACATGCCCAGTCTTTTAATGTGATTACACCTCTTACATAGTCCAGCATATAAAATCTAGCAGACAGATTATGGAGAAATGTACTGGTCTAAGTTTTACCTGCTGTCAGCAGCAGTTGTCAAAATAAACTGTGACTTGGTAGATTAGACACTAGAGAGAGTCTGCATAGTTCTATAAATTGAAGACTAAGTATAGAATAAAACAGCTATTTCTGTACTATCTATTTGCATAGGAAATACTTTTTTCTGAGCAGTCTAAAATCTGGAGTTTTCTCTTCAAAGTAATAGATTTGATAAAAACAATATTTTTTAATCCTCATAACGATGAAACAAATCAATGGTCAAGCAGGCAAGTTTATCCTTCTTTGACAGCCTTTTAACATATGTACTGTGTTAAGTTTACCATTAACTTAATGCACACAGATCTTAATTAGAAATAGAACACTTCAAACACTGAAGATTTAAATAACATGCCTAATTATTTTTTTCCTAGTTAAGTAAGTTTCTATTATGGGCTGTAATACCTTCTTCCTTTAATTCAGTTTTCTTAAATAATGTAGACATAGAATAAAATATATTTCTAAATTTTTAGCTTGCTACCCCTTGTTTTTCTGAGAAGTCAGGCCACTACGATAAAGACTGCTAGTTACACAAGACAAAGGTATCACCCTCAGGATCATCATTCTTCAGAACTCTGAACTTATAACCATATCTTCAGTGTTGGAAGACAACTGTTCCTCTTCAGTGTCATAATATTAAATGGGCTTTTTTAATTAATGATATTATGCAGGCCATTAGTTCGTAATTTAAATAAAGAATATTGCAGTTGAGGGATTAGTGTGGCAAAAGAAGCTTTTTTGTAGTTGTGGTGAATGCAGGATTTTAATGAATAGTAGAGTCATGTAGCTTATTCATCTCTTAGCAACCTTCCTATCTTATCCCTCCAAAAGACATTTTTATCTTTTATCCAGAAGGCAGTTTTTTGCTCTCAGTTATAAGTGTTGACTCAAATCTATGGATTCTTCCTACATAACTTTAATCATATGATAGTATTAGTTTTATGTGCTTGTTGTTTTCAGAATATTTCCTAAGTAACACTTTCAAAACAAAATAAAATTAATTTTGATGCATACATTCAGGTCATACATTGAGTTAAAACCATATGATATAAATAATATAAATTTTGAGAAATGCATAGTCAGTCTTACCATCTTCAACAACTTCTCACTACTGTTTTAGTTTTAGTCTAAAATTCACACAACTGGATTTTTTCCATCAGATATTTCTCTCAGTTCAGATAGCTAGAAATTATTTAAGAAAATAATCCCCTTTGAATGCTTAAACAGAATCATTTGGATCTCATCCAGTTTTTACTGAAGTCAACAGAAATTGTTAACTAGGATTTAGAGACAATTTTCCTTTTTCTCTTTCACGTAACCTTGGAGTTAAAGGTATGCATTCAGAACTTGGTGTTCCTGAATGAGAAACACCAATCCAGTCTGATGTTCTGGCTCCTAATACCACTTCCCAAGTGCCAGTATTATGCTTGTATGGCCACATAATGAGTCAATTTGGTGAACCCTTCCATATGAAAGCATATTTTAGGAAAATACATTATATCTTTCTATGTGAATATCTTTCTCAGTTTCAGTTCAGCTGTACTATGTGTAGTACCAATACTGCAGGTGCAACTGCATCTAAGAGCAAGAAAAGTACCATCCCATCAGGAGTGACCTGCTATTACACTGGTTTGAAATATCAGGGAACTTCAGTTTATGCATATGCTCTTCTACCTTTCTGCTTGTCTTGGCAGCATGCTCTCAGCCTCTACCTTGCACAAGGGCTGTAGGTGTTGTAAGTAAAACAGACAGTCCTCTACCACCATTAGACAGAGTTTATTTTTCCACTGTCTGCTTTCTCTGCGATCCATGTGATGTAATTCCCCAAATTCCTCTGGTATTTCTCAGCACCTTCTGTGATGTAAACTCACTTATTAAACCCAAAAGGAATAAAAGAAATCAAACCAGAGAAATTAAAAAATTCCACTGTAAGCACAAATGAGCCCCAGAATAAATAGAAGGAAAGTGAGACTGGGCTAAAGGAAGAGGTGAGAAGTGGTAACTCCCACTATCAAGAGCAGCTTCAGACTATCAAACTGACATAGTCATGTGATCTCATCTGAAAAATTCCTTTCTTACCACCCTCCCCAGGAAACTGGTATTGGCCTTTGAACATGTCTTAGTTTCTGAATATTGTCATATCAACATAAGATCTGCAGTACACAACTGTACTAGAAAAGTGTTCTGCACAAGTAAAATCTGACCAAAATGTGTTGTTAGCATTTCATCAGCACTTACTTTTCTCTTCAAGGCTTTCCCTTTTCTAAGTATCCTGGGATGAGGTTACTAAAGTGAGAATATTTTTTTTACACAAAGCCTCCACTTTTTGAAGGAATATTCTGACTTCAGCAGCAAAACAACTTTGAGAAATTTCAACCCCTTTCACTTCCCTGTCTTATCGTTTCTCTGTCACGATGTATGCTAACACAACAGACCTTTGAATTTATCACTGTGTTGAATTCAGCCACCAAGAAACTAAAAAAGAAAATCATCTAGTCATAGGTACTCTAATACCTCTCAGACACAAGTCTCCCTATAGATGAGATCAGATGTGTGTACACTTTGCAGGAAAGCATGAGAGAAGATCTGTTTAAGACAGAATGATGTGCACTGTATGGACAGTGGCTTGTGTCAGAAAAATATTCTGAATTAAAAATAACAGTTCTGCACCCAAGCTAATGACTTCTCTTTGCAGGCTAATTTAACAGCAACCTGGGAACTCTGTCCTGTGGTGCAGAATATGCCCATAGATGTCTATGAATGAAGCACACGAAAAACAGCATAAACAGAATTTTGTCTCATAAGATAACAGAAATGCTTGGAAACATCCAGGCATTCATATCCTCAAAACATCACTTACCTCAACATGGGACAGATTCTTTCCTCCAGAGCTTTTACAGCTGCAGATGTAGACACTGGGCACTATTTATCTTCATGTAGTTATTCTGACATTTCTGTTGTATGTAGAACACAGGCATGTTTTTCATAATGCTTCTGTCTTTCTGACCCAAAGCAACTTCCTTGAGTAGAGTCTGCAAAGTGAGAAATAAATCCACAGCATGATTACCCCTACACAGACATAAGTATAAACTAACTGCTATTTTTCTGTAGCACACAATCTGACAAAGTCCTAATCCCTTTGCCTTAGATGCCTCTTTGGACATTTATTGATCTCCACAGTTAAGCATGGGCTTTGTTGGCTATTAAAGATGTTCAGTAGGATGCACTGTGTAGTAAGGCTCCAAGAAGGAAAGTCTGTATGCATATCACACTTGAAAGCCTATCATTATGCACTGAATTCCTTTCTATATTCTTTGTGAGAAAGGATGCTGTGGGATCTCATATTAGGTGAGGCTCTACAGGCAAAATACAAAGGAGGACAGATTGGTGAATTCTTTCTGATGGACAGCAATGTTCACTGGATTTGAGGATAAACATTAAGAGAAGGACTCGTTTGGCTAAATGATACCATAAATTACCAATATCTAGGATACTTATTCTACACTCTCTTGACAGCCAGTGTTGAATAGCAATAATTTCTAGAACATAATCCATCGTATTGTAAAGTAGATATTTTGGATGTCTGCTACAATTAAGACAGATTACATCCTAACATTCTGGGACTTAATGCTGTCTTAGATTTGGCTTCCATTTCAAGGAAATATTTTCAAAAAAGCAAGTTAGAAAAACTAACCTTGGAAGCAGTAATTACAAATTTAAATTAAATAGTCTGTGATTAAGGCACTCTATTTCAAGAGGGATGACTTTGAGCTATTTATTAAATCAATATAACTGAACAATAAAGGACAAAAATACACTGGAAAGTTGGAACTTTTTTAAAGTTGTGATGGAATTTCTAAAATTACAAGGGGAAACACTGCATAAAAGGACTTCATACTGTCTGTCCAGTATTCCATAAATATTACAGGGAATAAATATAAAACCAAGAAGTTAAAAAAATAGGGATTCAACAGGAAAAATATTTTTCTTTCTAAAAAATACAAAAATATGTGAATAAAATAGTATAGGTGCCACAGCTTAACCTAATTCAGCTCTTATAAAATAAATCAAAGTAAACAATTTGTTTTACATTTGAAATTTTCAAAAGAGAGCAAAGCAAGTAGACGCAGATATTCAGAAGTAAGAATGGACTCATCATTTAGAATAATGTAGGTATGATCTTGTTGTGGTTTAAGCCGAGCTGGTAATTCAGAACCATGCAGCTGATCACTCACAACCCCCTCCTGAGCTGAGATGTTCAGCCACCAAGACCCATCTGTTGTGGAAGTTGCTTTTAAACATTTGTACTTCAATGTCTGTATTTAGCAAAGTATTAAACAGGTGCCTCATTAGCATCAGTGCCAGAATTGTTACAGGTGTTGAACAGTTACCTTGAACTGTGATGCTTCTATGAACTATAGTGTTTACATAGAACCCTGCAAACCTTTTCGTACTAAGTGCTGACTATCCCCAATTCTTTCTTTCACTAAGCCATCGAGTTGATTTAATTCTGTGTAAGGAATGAATGGCTGGTGCACTTCCGCTCCCATTTGAGTCAGTAATCAAATAATTTCCTGTCTTGGCTTTAAAAACCTTTTTGGCATATTAGGCCTAAATTTGTAAATCATCCTATGCTTTATATCTATGCATATATCTATGAATTAATCTATGCTTTTATACCATTAGCATAGTATAGTCTGCTTATTTATAAATGGGCTCTGTCTGTTGGGAGGAATTGTTTATGGTGGTAGAACTGAGGACTACATCACCAAAGATGCTCAAAGTAACTATTATTTCTCCCTCATGTAGGAGCTCATGCATGCAGATTACCCACAAAGTATGTACAAGAGAGGTTTTTATTTTAATGTGCAATTAAGTAATCAAATAAAGATACTTAGGAAGTGGCTGTTTGAAATCTGCAAGTAACTTTAAGAATTATTTTAATAGAGCAAGAAATTCCTTTTTAGGGAAGTCACAGCATTATTGTTACCCACATATAGTTCAGGATCAAAACAGAGTCATAAAGACAAGAACTAGAATTGTATGCTCAAAAATGGATAGCCTCTTACAACGTACCAGAAAATGCCTTGAGGTTGTTTTAAATTAGGGTCTCAAGGAATGCTCTGGCAAATGACCTGACAACAGTCTGAATTTATTCGTATTTTCTTGGATATTTCTCTTAAGTCATAAGAACAGATTATAACCTAGTTTATCTGTGACATGAGATCATTAACTCCAGGAAGTAACAAATGATACCTCTCCTGGGCAGACTTCTTTTAAATGCTATTCTTAACAATTTCCTGACCTCAGAAAGTTCAATGCTTTGTCATATTTACCGCTTTTATCATGTGCCTTTCTCACACATCATTTTGGGATCAAATATACGGCTACATACAGTATTGTAATGTGGTATGGCTATGCCACATACAGATAATTGTAAAACTGTACTTTAATGTGGAACATTAATGTGGCATTGGCCACCTCTCTAGAAAGCCTGTTCCAGTCTTTAACGACCCTCTCAGTAAAGAAATGCTTCCTAATGTCCGGTCTAATACCTCCCCTCCCCCTTGATTGCAGCTTTGAACTATTCCCACATCTCCTATCACTGGACATCAGGAAGAAGAGATCAGTTCCTCCTTCTCCAAGTCCCCTCCTCAGGAAGCTGTAGAGAGCAATGCGATCACCCCTTAGCTTCCTCTTCTCCAAAATAGACAAACCCAAAGTCCTTAGCTGTTACTCATAGGACATTCCTTACAGCCATCAGCTTTGTTGCCCTCCTCTGGATGCATTCAAAGACATTCACATCCTTCTTAAATTTTGGGGCTCAGTACTGCACACAGTACTCGAGTACTTTGTTAACTGCACTTGCAATATTTTCTCTGAGTACCCTTTCTTTCTTTGCTTACTGAAAATGAAAGGCACCACCACAGAGCTTTTGCACTCTTTTCTCCTTCCATAGAGAAAAATTTTTCAGTTGGCTGTCTCCAGATATGTGGAATGAATCCAGCTTGTCTACATAAACCGGAACTATGTAATTTTCACAGGGAATTACACAAACCAGAAACTCAAACTAAGATTTCCTAAACTACATTCTCACGAGGATGAGAATGGCAGCTACTAATATGCCAGTCTTTTTTTTTTTTTTTTTTCAGGAAGTTCCTTAGAGTTTTTACTATAGAAATAAAATACAGAAACTATTTATCAAATTTACATCTGTGGAAAATTAGTTTCATATGCTTTTCACCCATTCATTTTATTCTGATCAAGTAAGATCTTAGTTTAAGTTAATATTGAACACTAAACTTGGCTTTATGGAATTGACTTCCAGTATATATATATGTAACCTTCACAATAAACTCTGTAATAAATTAGACCATGCCAGAGAACAAAATTTATGCTTACAATAAAAATATATTTCCATGCGGAACTACATAGGGACACTCAGTATGACCTACCTGAACCAACTGGACTCCTGGGAGTCTATAAGCACAAGCATTAGGAATAGTAGCATTCACAGCTATAAAAGAGTTCAGTCAGTGAATTGCACTGCGGATGCAATTGATGGAAATTCAGATGCAGTTATGGAAATTCAGATAAACTTCCCCAGAACAAAGTAATCCTGATGTGTGTCTTTAGTGGCTTAAAGTTTGTGGAGCCATACAACACACTGTAGCAGGAAGGTACTTAGCCTTACAAGGCTGTAGCCAGGACTGGGCTGCATTCACTTCTGAGGAAAGGGAAAACCAGTCTCTCCATCTGGACATTCTAGCATTTTCTTAGAATCCCCCAAAGACATTATGCACTGGTTGGTACCAAAGCCTGCCAGATACTAACTGAGAACTGACACTGAGCCTTCCATTGTGTTGGAACTACTAGTTTGATTCTCCTGAACTCAGTGCTGTGTACCAAGTCCTAGCCTTCTCCTGCTTCCTTTACTTACAATTGGAAAAGAAAGGCTCTTGTTTTAGTAATGGGAGCAAATATGACAGCTACCACTAAGTTGGGGGAGGGGCTTCTGTTTGAGAGCTGCAACTGTAGATGGGACCTTTTGTCTGTTTTGCTGAATAGGCTCTGACTGGATGTCGTGGTTTAAGCCCAGCCACGCAGCTCGTTCATTCACTCCCCCCCCCTTCCTCCCTTCACTCCTGGAGGGATGGGGAGAAGAATCAAAAGAATGTAACTCCCACAGGTTGAGATAAGAGCAGTCCAGTAACTAAGGTATAACACAGATCACTACTGCTACCACCAATAGTAATAATGATAAGGGAAATAACAAGGGAAGAGAATATAACACCTCAAGACCCGCCGACCGATACCTCGCTCCCACCACACCAACCCATACCTAGTCCAACCCCGCAGTGTCCTAGCCCTTCTGAGTAACTCTCAGTTACATCCTGGGCATGAAGTGCTGTGGTCCTCCCGGCTTCCCCTCCTCTCTGGCAGAGCATGGGGCTCAGAAAGTCCTTGGTCAGACTAAACATTTGAGCAGTAACTGAAAACATCGGTGTTATCAGCGCTGTTTCCAGGCCGAGAGTCAAAACCACAGCACTACACCAGCTACTAAGAAGGAGAAAAAATGACTTCTACTGCTGAACCCAGGACAATGGAAGATCTGGTGTACACAGAAAATATGGTTGGAAAGAAGTAGTGCAGTAAGAAAGGAAAAAAGCCACATATGCCTTATCAAAACCACATTTTCACAACATCTCAACTTTGTAAGCTTTCCACAAGAGCTAGGTAATTAATAATCAGATAGTCTTCCCATGCAGCATCACTTATTCTATAACTCAATGGATATCCATGAGAAGAAAATAAACCCTAATGAGAAATTTCAAAGGGAAAGAACACGAAAAAAAAATGGAATATAGGTAATTTCTGTAATAATTGGATATGTTCATTTCAGATAGACTGTTGCATGACCCAGCTTTTCTGTTAGCTACCTTTGCATGAACTGCCTTGCAACCAAGATAAATTATGCACACTAAACATAACAGCCTCATATAAACTTTCTCAAAAGATATCTCTAGCAACCTTACCCTTTTCTAATTAAGGGCAGATATTTAGTACTTGCTAATTGAAATTTATTTTCTCAATAAACTTTTACTGCCTTTTTTAATTTATGCTGAAAACATAATACTCTCAAGTTGGTAGTCCTCATCTGTGGGAAATATTTCATACAGTCTAAATCTAATCTAAATGACATAATGCTATTCATTTAATTTCAATTATTTTTAAAGCTTGCTTAGTTAACCCATCTGCTACATCCTTTATGCACTGTATTTGATTAATTCATTCAGAAATGGCTGTGAAGCAGCCTAAGTAGACAATGAATCAGAAAAGAACTCTTGTCTTATACCTACAAGTATCTCAAATTGTCAAAGTCGGCAAAGCAAGTAATTAGTCATTAACTGTAAATTAATCCTATTTTCCCACAACTATATCTTTGGGTATAATTAGTGGGTACTTAAGAAATTGTAATCTCTAACCTCTGCAGTAATTAAGACTTCTAGGAAATTCCAGTTTTGTCCAAGGACATAGTCTGTATGTACTATAGGGTTGAATTTTTTAGCCAAAGGTGTTTAAATTTCTTATAACTATAACTTGTATGTAGCAAAATTAAACAAATAAAAAAAAACACCTTATGGTCAGTCCCTCCAAAAAAAAAAAATATGGGTTAGTAGATCCCATTATTACTACGGTATTAATATCTACTGCCAACTGATAGAAAGGCCCATTAAATCCACAATAGTCCAGCAATAAAACACATTTAGTACCACCAAGTAGGATCTTGCTAACAATTATTCTTACGTGATGAATTCTTCACTCCTCTGAAGAGATGTAAATGCCAATGTACAGTGCAATGCATTCACTTACTCATAGAAAAAATTAATTTCCAGCACTGTTCTCACAATCTTTCAGATCTGAGCTACATGATATGCAGCATGTTTGAACTATCCTGAATTTTTATTCTGTGGATCAAAGACGCTCATCAAATTATATGTAAACCACCTTCATTAAAAAAAAAAAAAAAAAAAAAAAAAAAAAAAAAACAAAACCAAAAAAAAAACAAGTAAAAAAACAAACAGAAAAAAAATAATCATCACCACTACTAAACCCAAACCAAACCAAAAAGCATAAGAAAACAAACATGGATTACTACTGCAAAATTATCCCCCGGTAATAATATCAGTATAAAATCTATTGAACTGCTCATTTGGATCTATATTTACCAGCTCTGTATGATGAAAATTCACTTGTTTACCATAAATGTCACTTTGTAATCAGCTTCTTCATATTTTCCTTCACTGTTTAAAAACATTAAGTAACTCTTAGGCTACTTACAGTTTAACTAAGTATAGTGATCCTCACTATTGCTCTGTTCCATTGGAATGATTTTTTTATTTTATTTTTAAGTTCCCCTAGGACAGAAACTTTTCATTATTCATAGATGACCTAGGCACTACCAGTGTATTCTGATTGATAGTCTAAAACCAATTTGCAAAGAATGTGGGTTTGTTTCTGCCTGAGGTCATGCAAGCCAGTTTTGCATCATGAGTTTTTAAAGTTAAAGGTCCCAAATATCAAAAAGGGTCATCCCAATCAGTTTTTTGAAGAATGTAAATTTCTACACCATTGGCCAGAACCTCACAGACTTTCCATTCTTTCTGTAATACTGAATACTCTGAGGGTTTGTCCTAGCATCCATACCCATGCTTGGCTCTACTGTAGTGCTCATAGTGGGAAGTAAGTATATACAGTGGGAAACTGGAAACTCTGATACTTTTGTAGGCAGAAATTTAAACAGAATGGAAGCTGCTGCAATAATCAGGGCACAAGCAGGGATAGTAGCAGAAAACTGTTTAAATATCTTCCCCAGAGTATTATGCTCACTACTATGACACACCTGAGCATCCAGTGCATTACAGATAAATATGCTTACAGCAGGAGCAGTTGAGAAAGCAAAAAACACTGATATATAGATGGTTTTTAAAAACAAAGGGAAGAGAAAATTTTGCAAAATTTAAACAATCAGAGAATTCTCCTAAATGCAATGCACAAAAAATCACTACAAAAAATAAAATAAAATAAATAAATAAATAGATAAATAAATAAATAAATATAATTCAATTGCTAATCTTGATGGAAATTTCCAAACAATATAACAAATATGACTCTGTATTATGAAGTATTTGGATCATATAGGGATACTATCTGTCCCATATCTTACTCAGTGCAGGACTATACTTCTAGAAAACAAACAAGAAAAGCAAGAAAATGACAGTAAATGAAGACAGTAGCACAAGCAGTACTTTCTTAGATTTAAAATATTAATAATTTTATACCCTGGTCTTGGTAAGCTCACATATACTACAGTCTAAATGGGTTTAGGGGAGGTAAGCTATTATTTATTTATTATAAATAAATACGTGTTTACTATACGTAAATAAGATATCATTAATTTTTGAACACTGAGATCTAAGAGGAACACTATCACACGTAAGCCGGTTAGTCAGTTGCCCAGGACCATGTGGATACAGCCTTTGAATACCTTGAAGAATGGACACAACAACACTGCCCTGGACAATCAGTTCCACTGCTCCACAGCTCTGACATTGAATGTTTCCTGGTACTAAGACTGAATTTTCAGTTTGTGCCCTTTGCCTCTGGTCCTGTCACTGGACACCACTGAGGAAAGCCTGCCTCAGAAAGGACTACAGAATACTTAAAGCTGAAATAATACAAATAGACTCCAGGGTAAAATCACAGCACACACAAAACCAGAGCATTTCTAGCCAGAAAAGAGCCTTTCACAGATGCTTCATATTATATGTATCATCTCAGAAAAAAAAAATGCATGTTGTTGTATTCAGGCAATTTCAAAGTAGAATCAGAGGAGGAGCCATTCTTCCACTAATTATAGCAGCTATTATCAAGAGTCATGGAGGTTTTAGTCTTTGTTAAATGAGCTTGAAATTTATGTAAAGTACTAGAAATGAGCAAGAATGGAGAAAGAACTCTTTAATTATTCCAGATAAAATTCAGCACTAGAATTGTAACAATATAATTCTCCACTTTGATTCATCAAGAAGCTTATTCTAATAATAGGCCTAAAATGTAATTCTGTCTACATGTTGATGCAGCTCTAGCTTAGAGATTATTCATTACTCATACTGTAACTTTTGAGAACCTTTCTTTCACATATGCCAGAAGGGTTGTTAATTGTAAAGGGAACACGCTGTGAACACCTGCACTTATGTCATGGCCAAAACCCAACTTGTTTCTTAGGAACCATCATTAAAATAGTCTGTTAATAATACCTTACAGTCATGAGCAATGGAGACAACAGAATTATGTTTAAATGTGAAGTCACAGAAATAATATAGGTAGAATTAAAAAGTAATATCTGAAAAGCTACCATTTCTCACCACTCATAAAAAGAACAACTTACAAGTGATAGAACACTAAAATTCTATCCATTGTGAGTTATGATAAAGTATAGTTTAAGGATAAAATAAGTACTACTGTTTCTTGCTTTTACATGCCATAACCACTAATTTTCACAGACTTTCAGAGAGCAAGCATGATGTTACAGATAAATATGATTAATAAGAATGATTTTATAATGAAGCCTTAATTCATATATTAGTCAAGAAAATAAAGTGTGCTGCATAAAGAGCATTGTCCAGAGTTTTTAATCTAGGCAAAGAAGTGTTGGGATTTTGCTGTGTGTCATTGAGTCTGGAATTGCTTTTTAGGCTTGAATGCCTTTGTAATGGTAGATGCAAACTGCATGCACATTAAAAATCCTGAGGATAATGAGTCTGCTAAAGAATATCCTGTTGATATGTTGCAGAAGTAAAGCATCAGTAACAGACAGTATATGAAAAGTCAGTGTTCGTGCTGACTTAAATGGCTCTATAAGTGACAGTATGATACAATAGAAAATTGTTCTATGTTGAATTTTAGAAAAAGAAAAAGAAATGAGACTCCAAATACCATTTTGAATATGGCTCACATCTCTTCTCTGAACTCCATGATCCTAAAATCACGAGATATCCCAGGAAAAAAACTTACAAATCAACCTTGATGCATTGAAAGAGATACTGCCAAAAGATCCAAACAAAGCTGAGTTTGTCCATAAGAGCATTAGCTGGCCTGTCATAATTTTATGTATATAGGACCAAGAAAGTGTCCCCATAAATGCACCCACACATGTAAAGGCAAGCAGAAATATTTTCCAAATAAATTCTTTATTGCATATAAATTATCATTTTACTGTTAGTTTTCTTACAGATATGAACTATATGAATGAATTATTATTCATTTTTAATGGGTCATATGTGGAAATCAACTTAGAGTAATAAAGACAATAATTATAGGGAGAGTTATAATTTTCTGGTATGTTTAGAAATCTAGAAATATATTGGTAACAATTCTCTACCACAGTAAGAAAGCAGAAATCCATCAAATTGCATCATTTCCAACAGTGCCAGCTGCAGGTAAGTGAGGCTCTTGTAGACAAACATCTCTTGAAAGTTCTTAATGTTATATGTATGTAGTATATTTCACAGGTCCTGGAGTCACAGGAGGCTGCATTCATTATCTTTGTGTATTAAAACGTACTCTAAAACAGTTAATCCCCTTCATCAATTAGATAATACAGTGCCAAAAATAGATAGCTAAGATATCTTGAAAAATACCAGCTCTGTGTGATTTTGAAAACTTCACCACAAGTTTCATAGCTTCTGAGTTTTCTTCTTTAAACAACACTAAAATATTTTTTTTAAAATTTATCATATTTAGAATCCCTGCTGACTGTCAGAGGAGGTAACAATGTGTAATTCCATCAAAGAGTTATGTTTTCCACACTTCAGCTCTGTGACAGAGAGCCAGATCTAGGTTGTATGTATAATTAGGGACACAGACATGATAGAATCATAACAAAGCTTATGAAAATTTGTTTCCTAATGATTGATGAGAGGAGGTATACTACTGAGAGTAGCACTCTTTGTCAGGATAAATTGGCTTTTCTTTCACAAGTGTATATATTTTTAATCTATTGTGTTATTAAAATGTAATATAATTCAAATGAATGGCCTAATTTAAAGTAAGGTGCATGTAATCTGTCCTGGGAATAAACAAGCTAAATTTAGGTTGAAAAGCCAGGGAGATATAAGTGCAGGTAATGAAAAACTGCATTCTGCTCAGCTGACAGTTTATTTCTAATTCTGCTGATTATTGTTATCAGCCACAAAAAGAGACTTAAACAGACTTCTTTGCCTCTCTACTTAGTTTTGTTAAATAGGATTTAGGATTATTACTGAAATGTTTATAAAAATCCAGCATGTGTCATGCTGAAAAAAATTGTTTTACAATCTGTAAACAACGAATAAATGTTCGTTTAAGTGAACTGCTCAATCATAATGTTAAACCTGGATATTCTATACTGATAAAAGTACAGAAGCATAAAAGTAACAATCCCAGAAGAAGTAACAATACTTCACTTGCTTGTTAAATTCTATGACCCATGTTATTCAGGTTAGAAAACATGCTTTCGAAAGTGTACCATATTAAAGTAAGAAACCAGATATAGGGGATCTGAATTTTGTTACTCTCTGGACAGGCCAGAAACCTGATGCTCTTAAAAACAACTAAGACAAAAAAGTAAGAAATTTCCTTGACCAAGAAATTCTTTAGGAATTTCTCAATTCATTCTTTGGGATTCCACTTCACTTAACAGAAATGAAAGTAGAAGAAAATATTTAAACCCCGGAGACTGAAAGAAAGACTGTCGTTTGGAATTGGCTGTTCTATGTACATACAGATAGAACAGTCGGCAGGGTCATACATTTCGATTCAAAAAAGCAGTAATTAAGCTTAGAAGTAATTTAAATTCCCAAAAAGCTCACTTTTGTCCACAACGATTCCCATAGAAAGAAAAGTGCAAAAACGTATCCATTCAAAGCTTCTTCAGGCTCCATATGCAGAAATAAGTACCAAGAAATTCCTAAATATTTGAAAATAAATTAATGGACAGCTTAAATGGCACAGGTTCTGACTGAATATATTCTTATGCAACAATGCAGACTGTATTCTGAAGTAAATAATTTAGGCATCTGAAATTTTGGAGCCCTCACCTGAGCAAAAAGGAGACAGTGAAGGTTGTCTTCCTAAGGCACAGAATGAAAGCCAGCATACAGCAAAGGGTGCGCAGCACATAGTCTACCTAGCTATGAGGATTTCCACCACTCTGGACTGATACAAGGGACCATGAGGAAACACCTGTTCCGTTCATAAACCTGTTAGTATTACAGTATAGTATCAAGAGCCTTTGTGCCAGATTTAGGATACTGAGATTTTCTAAACTACTAATATACTACTCAGGAAATAAAAAAAAAAAAAAATATTAAAAAACAAACCAAAACAAAACCCTCCACATCAAGAAATACAAGGATAAATGCTAATTCTTTCTAGGTTTTACCGTAATCAGGAGTGAAAGAAGAATAAATCATATCTTTATTTACATGACAGATTTGTACATTGTAACAGTGTTCTCAGCTTGCACCCAAGCAATTACAGAATCATAGAATATGTTTGTGACATCTCTGATAACCATATCCTCTGATAACTGTATCCTGGGCTGCACCAAAAGGAGCATGACCAGCAGGTCCAAGGAGGTGATCCTGCCCCTATACTCTGATCTCGGGAGACCTCATCTGGAGTATTGTGTGCAGTTCTGGTGTCCTCAACATAAAAAGGACATGGAACTGTTGGAACAAGTCC
>JBCJKH010013893.1:0-36204 GCA_039877255.1 Loriculus beryllinus | reverse complement strand
CCTTTATGTCTTCCTCCTTCAGTCCATGCCAGCCTGTTGGAGAAGGGAATTGGATTTTCGGAGTTGTCTCCATCTGATTCAGTGACACCCAACATCTGCAGCAGTTTTCATCTGTGTATTCACAAGTGTGGGATTCCAGAGCCCAGGGGTATGGGGAGTCTGAGAAAAAAACCTGTCTTGCTAGGCACATGATCTTCAAGGTATTTTTAAACCATTCGTTGTCTATTTCTGTCTTTGGTCTTCAGCAGCCTTACTGAAAACGTTATTTAATGTTTCCTTTCATTTCAGCCATGGCGGTGGAATGAACAGTCACTGTGTCTCCATAAGCACCTTATTGTCCACTGTTGCAGGAGAACAATTAACTTCTGCCGTGAGCTGTTCTTGTTGGCCGCTACCTGGCCATTACCACAATTGCTAAATTGACCTATTCATGTAATTGTAGATCTTATATAGTTTTTTTTTTAAGAAGTGCTAGAAGTATAAAACCTGTCAAACTCATAATCCTGGGTTTAACTTTTCCAGTAAGTCCTGTTGGCCTCAGAGTGAGAGCACATTTGTGTGTCCATAGGATGAAAGTCCCAACACCAGTTTTCCCCAGTTATTCACTCTTCCAGCTTCACTGTATTGAGGCTCTTTCCCAAGCTTTGTGCAGAACTCCCTGAATACTTGCAGCTTGTTGCTAGTGTGGGGTCTCTGAGGGTGTCAGTTGCTAAATCTCTAGTTTATGAAAGCATTGGCAAGAGCAACTATTTTAAAGCACATGTGTTCAAGACATCTGGCATTTAGTTATTTGTTTTCCCACCACCCCTGAGAATCTATTTTTATATTCAATTTTGCATAGACTTTTAAGACTGATGATAATAGACAGAGATTTATAAGCCTGACCTTCTTGTTTGTAGCAGGCTGTCTGGACTTTTGTTTGCCTGATCTGGTGAATGAGGCATCTGACCTGAGGAGAGGGTCCAGATTGTAATATAAAAAAGGAGGCTGTATCCCATGTACTAATAATCCACACTGGTTTTGCTGCTGCCTCTCTCACAGCAGGTTTCCTTTTTCTAGTTGTGAGCCCTGGGGTTTTTAAGAGAACTGCAGAGTAGCTGTGGAGAAGCATACTGGGTATTTGTGAACTGGAAAATGCTCTTGGAAGGAAATGAAGAAGCTGGGCGGGGAGGCTGAGAATGCGGCTGATGGATAAGGGAGACCTCCTGCTGTGCTTCAGGGCCTTTTCGGGCACAGATTTACTTCTGACAATTGTAAACAGTTAGGGAGAAAAGATTTATTTTCTGTTACAGTTGGTACGTGTCTGTGTTCACTTTTCCAGTCTCTGCAGCCTTTTGGAAAGGGAGGGCTGTGGGTCAGAGAACCAGGAGCAAGGCAAAATCTGAGTTTCAGCCTCCTATCTGACTTGAGATGTGAGTTTGGGGTCCTTTCCTACCTCTCCATGCTATATCTTGTCAGCTGTAGGCACAGACTTTATGGTAGTGGCTGCCCATAGCTTTGGAAGTGTGAGATCTATAGGTGATAGCTGTATACAAGTACTGTGGGGCTGCTGTGCAGCAGGAACATGGGGGCAGAGACTGCATGGGGCTCTTCATCCTCTGGTGAAGTGGTGGGGTGGTTCTCATTATGTGTCTATGGTTTTTGTGAGTGTGTTTTACTTTGTGAGCCTGGCAGGGCAGTGTACAGTGGTCAGCCGACTAGTCATTTGTATGGTTCCTCTCCTCAAACTGGCCAGGTGGCTGGGTGCCTTCCTTTCCTTGTCCCCTGAGGGCTTGGCTTTTGAGACTAGTCTTGGTCCCCACCTGCCCCTCCTGTTCATGCTTTCCTGCTCAGGAATGCTTTGAAGTCACTGTTGGATTTGAAGCGGCTTGCCTTGGCTAAAGGTTTGACAGAGTGATTGCAGGAATGGTATGTTTCTGTTTTATGCTTAGCTGTGCCAAAACTGGGGCTGGCCCCAGAATATGATCTGTATTGTTATTGGGGTTTTTACTGCTGAGGTTATGTAATGCGCTTTTAAAACTTGAATTTCGTTTTTAAACTTCAACTCTGTCTCCTTACATGGTTTGAAAAAGAAAAGCAAGAAACCCAGAGGAAACAAACAAAACCTCAGAAATCATAGTATGTATGTGGTTCCCACTTCTCCAGAACAACTAGGTGTGCAACAATAAATGCAGTCATTACCTCAGGCAGTGCTTTGTACAGGGAAATGCTTGCTTATGTATGGCATCCACAAGCTGTAATCAGTATCATGCTGTCTCTTTGTGTAGAGCAACCTGTGGTCTTCGTACATTTTGTATGTTATTACACACGCATAGTATATGAGTGTATATTGTGTCTATGAGAGACTATGTTATGTGTAGTGGATTATATATCCTAATTTTATTTTTTTCTGTATAGACTCTCTCTAGAGGAAGAGATATGTTGTTCTGCCTCTGCCTTTTTTTATCCAAGTACTGAATCAGTGAAATGAAAATGGAACCTCCTCTGCTTTGACTTTGAAGTGTGGACAAAAAAATTCATTTGTGTTTTGAGAAGACGCTGTCAAAGCCATACTGATAATTTTTGTGAGCACATTCCAATGCAACTTTTATCCTGTGTGGGTTTTTATTTTTTTGTATTTAGGAGATGGGGAGAAAGCCATTTGATGGTGATAGCCTATATTTGGGTGATTTTTATGTGGAAGGGTGACAGCATCTGTGGTTCTAAAGGAGGAGAAGACTTTCGAACTTCTATATACCAAGGACCTTAGAAGGTCCAAAATCTCAGTTTTTTTTCAAGCCTGTAACTTCTTCTTGGGCAGCAGTGGATCTGAAAAAATACCAGTTTTGATTTAGAGGTGGACATTTTGGTGCTTACTGTTAATAATTGACAACTCTATTTGCAGTCAGACCTCCTTTAACTTCCAGTTCCACATATGAGATCTCCTTATGGCCTTTCTTCCTGCTGCAGCAAACAATCATGTGCTCTTAGAAACCTTTCTTCAGGTGTTTGTAGACTGTAATTAAGTCCTCTCCCGATTTTTGCTTGGATACAGTTTAAATGAACTGCACTTCCTTGGTGTTTCTCTACAGGGGCTGTCTTCTGGCAGCTGAGCTAGTGTAGTTCCTTTCTAAGCAAAGGGACATTTGCTGTTCCTTTCCAAAACTGTGTCAAGTCACCACAGAAGCTGATTTCCCAGGAATAGTTTCCCTATTGATGTATATTAGGGGAATACTCCTCCCACTTCCAGTCCTGTTTCTGAAACCAGTGATCTCATTTTCTCTGCAGTGTTGCACTGGGAGTTCATGCTCACTTACTTAGGCACTGTGAGCATCAAGTCGTTTTAATGCCAAAGCCTGATTGCTGCCATAATATGGATTGCCTTCACAACATCTGCATGGGGCGTGGGGAGGAAAATGGAGGTGGGTGAGAGAGAGCTGTTTTATTTGAATGTAGTACTTCTTTGGATAATATTCACATGTGTTATAAAAGGCTATGATTTTTTTTTAAGGCATTTAATAGTATCAACTTTAAGGCTGTAAATCCAAGCCACCATCTCAGTCTGTGCCTCATTCCTGTATATGTAAAGGGTGATGCTGTAAAAATAACAATTTTTTTATCCCTGAGTGAAAGAATTTAAACCATCAGGGACCGTATCACAGCTGACAGCTATGCTTAGGTAAAGTCATAGTGGAAGGGAAGTTAAAGCAGAACCTGGAACTCAGGCATCTGACTGAAAACTGTCAAATGCTTTGCAGGAAAGAGGGTTTTAACTCTGATTATTTAGGTATTGGAGGAACAATGTGTCCTTGTTTCTATCTTAATAATTTTGATAGTGATACAAATGATCTGTGGGGTTTAGATGGACTCCATGCTGCTCAGGGAGGGGAATGCTGATAAGACAGGTGATCCTTTGTTAGGAGAATGGCTACTTCTGCTGTGTGTAGTGATTACTGTATATCACTGCCTTTCATCTTTGCCCACTTATTTAATTTTTCCTTCTTGGCAGGCACTTTAAAAAATAGGACCCTGATGTTTGGTATTCAAACAGTATCTCCTTTGTTGAGACTGTTTCAAGGGGTTTGGTTTCATTATTTGTGGTGAGAGTGTGTGTGCGTGCTGGGAGGGGGAAATGCTATCTGGAAAATCTGTAACAGGAACTGTTTGTCAATGAATATGGGCTCTTACGGGAGTTGGCGGGTGTCTTTAGTGGCATTGGAGGTCAGCATTTCAGGCGTGATAAACAGGGCTTGTGCCTGCCAGGGTGTGTTATGTGAGCGCAGAGCTGGGCACTAGGTATGGTGGGAGCCCAGAGGGGAGACAAGGAAGCAGTTATTCCTCCAGAAACATCCAATTTGCCTTCGGGAGGCTGGAGAGGCTCAGACTGCAGAGCTGGGGACTCCGAACTTCCTTACGTGTGGCCTGTACACTAGCACACCCAGAATCCGTGCATCAGCAAAGGCCCCTTTCAGGTTCCTGATGGGATGTTTCTGCTGACAGAGATGGAGCAGCCGTTTTCCCCACAAGCAAGTTGTGTCCCTGTTCCAGAGGTGTTTTCCCCTTGCAGCCATGTTCCCAGTTTGCAGCTGTATTTGTGTGGCATAGAGCTAGTGAGCACCCTTGGATCCTGCTGCTAGCTGTATAGGGGCAGCAACCTCAGAAGCAGGATGCAGGCAAGGATGCAGTGCTTATTCAAAGTACAGCTTTGCAAACATGGACTCTTGGCTCAAGTGTAAATGCCATCTGAGTTAAAGTGTCTTATTAACCTGTGATGAGCTGAGTCTGAGACTGCATGCTGTTGTGCAGAAGCAATGCAGACTCTGCATCTAGGCTCTGTGGTTCATGATGGCAGTACAAGGTCTGTCATGGACCAGAACGACTTAGTTGAAGCCCTTTTGCTCAAATCCATGACACAGCTAAGAGAGAGATTATTTAAATATGCTTTGCTGGAGAACAGTTTGACTCATGAGGAATCTTCTTGCATTATACTGTCCAGAGAGGTCTCTTCTGTTACCTGTGCAAAGCACTTTGACCAGTAGTCTGTTGTGGTCTCCTTAAGTTTCTGGGTTTGTCTTTCTCTGGCTGTTCTATCTGTTGGTTGGACAGTGAACTTGAGAAGGTGAGATCTGCCTCTTCATTCTGCTTATGCAGATAAGCATATCTCTTTGTGCTTCTACAGGTCTTCTTTGCAGACTTGTTTCAAATGACATGCAACCATGCATCTCTTTTCTGTGTAATTATGATCTGTCATGGTGGTAATGGTGGTATGGGGTTTTTTCTTTCCCCTTCAAGTTTAGGTTCAGTGGTTTACCCCTCAGGTGGGTTTTGTTTATCTGGTGATGCTGTCGTCCTTATTACTGTACGGGGAAAAAATATGAAAATGGTGAAATGATGTTGTTTCTCTGAGTAGTTGCATTCTCTGTACTTGGGAGGGGTGAAGGTGAGATACAGAGTGCAGCTCTACCTTAATTTATTTAAAAATACACAGCAACTCACCAAAGCAATCCATGCACAAAGTGTCTCTGTTAAACTTTTTAATGACTAGTGCTGAAATGAATGTGGGGAGCAAGGCAGATCTTTTTATTTACTTCATAAGCTCTATTTTGCTAAATATCTATCTCAGAGAGTGAAATTTAGTCAATATTGGAGAAGATCTATTTTTTCTCTGGAAAGGAGGTGGTATGTTGGACAATATTGAAGACTCACTTGGATAGAACAATGTTTGATAGAAATATTTTTTAAAAGGAAGGCAAACTTTCTGGGAAATCTGATCTTAAAAAAATGTACAGTTGAAGTAAGCATTTTTGACGTTGTTTTCCACTTTTCCTCCCCTGCCTTCTTGTAATACTGTATGGAACAAGGAAAGAAACAAAATGTTGAGGTTCTTCAGAGAAGTATGAGTATCTTAGAAAGCTGCACATGGTGTTATTAAGAGATTATGTTTAATTTTTCACATATATATAAATACAGATATATTAAAAAATTGTTTTTGACAAACACAGAAGTAGTATTTTGCCATGTACAAACACAGCCCTTTTTGGTTGTGTATTTTTCATGTACACCTACATCACACATACTGATTATCGCTTCAGCTGTGATGCAGAGGAGCACTGAAATCCATGTCTGCTGAAAACTGTCATTATAATGTATATGGTGTGCAGCATAGAAATAAGTTGAGTTGGGAGCATTTTGCACCCAAATCCAAGTGTATAACTCAGCCTTCATAATGGACTTTAAAGATCTTAAGTTTTCATTGTGCAGAATGTTGCATAGCCTTTTTCCTTTTGGGTGTAGTGGTCTGGAGAAAGAAAAGAGAAAAGGGAAAGTCAACTTGTGCTGTCTTGAGTAGATCCTACTAGCATTGCCCATCTTAACAGCAGATGGTGGAACCTACAGCAGGATTAATAAAAACAGAGGACAGAAGGAGTTTGCGACTTGGACACCTTGCTGTAGATAAGTACAACGTGCAGTGCTTACGCTTGCAGTTCTGAGGTAATTATGTCCTATTTTGAGCTTCCCCTCTTGCATTATCTCATACGCAGCATTTTAGAACATACTGCATGTTGTATCTGGGACCAAGCTGGACTTGCAAGGAGTTCAGGCTCCTACATTTTGTTGTTTGTTTGGGTTTGTTTTTCTGCATACTGAATGTGAGTCTACAGGAAAATTGGGATGATCGTGGTGATGGAAACAGCACGCAAGCTTTCTGAAGGAATGTGATCTTAGACATGGATACAGAAGATAAGATCTTAAATGCATATGTCACCCTGGGTTGCTGTGATGAATGGGTTGTCTGGATGCTTGGTTTGAAACTCTGATGTTCAACTTCCAGAAGTAGTAGTGTTCACAGCCGCACCTGAAAACTCGATGCGTACTGTAATTTGGTAAAGTATAACAACAGTGCTAAATCGTTTGAAAAATCCAATTCCAGTTATCTCCAGTTAACCATTTTAAATTACTAGATCTTTTTTGGCCTAAATTGCTCCGTGGTTTACTTAAATTTTCCGGACCTCTGTGGAAATTAATTCAAGTTTGTGAAGCATCTCCCTAGAAGGGAATTAAACAGCCTTGTGGGAACAGAATTTGAATTGTCTTGGGTAAAGGAGAGATGAGGCTGTGCATGAGACCATGAGAATAACAAAGCATGGAATAAATCCCCAGTTAGGGGAGCACCATGCATTCTGCTTGTTGGGTAAAGCACAGATTCTATAGAGAAACTGTTTGATCATGTCATTAAAACATTCTTAATTTTAGATATATATAATGTTCAAAAGTATTCTGAATTAAACCTTCATAAGTATTTCTTAATACCTGGGTGCTTTGCAACATTAATGTTCAGTTCACATAGTTTGTGTGTGAAATTTATCAGTTCTAGTTAAATTATTGCACAGAGAAACGTTAGCTGAGATTTTGGTAAGTACTGTGTAGACTCCTTAAATGCCATATTTTGTGTGCCAAAATGCCTAGCATTCATGGACTTATGCAAGGATAAGAGAGGAGAATTCTTCTCTAAGCAGTCATTGCATGATAGAGCTCTGAAGTTCATGGGAAGTTTCAGCTGGGGATGGGGACTGGCAGTCTGCATCACTTGTTCAGCAGTGAACTGTGGAATCAGTGTTTCGAAGCCTGAGAAGAGGTTTTTTTTTTACCAGCAGAGAAGCCATCTTTAGGATGTGGATTTTTCTACCATTTGGATAGCTAAATCTCTTGGTTAGGCTTTCTTCCCTCTATATCTGAATGGTTTGCAAGCACATTTTGCCTCATCTTAGCTATGCAGTGTTGCTCTATTCACATCTGTCTGGAATACTGTCACTAAGATAATTTTCTCTGTTTTTTGTTTTGGACAGTCTCAACAGTTCAGGGGTTCCTTCTGAATCATGTCAAACATAAACACCTGTAATTTGTCAACATCAGTAGTCTACTCTTTCCATACCATGCCTTTCTTGGTTTGGAGAAGACAGCACCCTTTTCCTCCAGTGGGTCCTTTGAGCCAGCCTCTATCCTTTCATTTCAGTATTTCACGAGCGCCTTCTTGCTTGGCTTCTTTATTCCATGAGACCTCTCTGGTGGTTCCACATACCCTTCCATTTGAATAAACTCTTGGAGAGGGTGTGCTGTGCCTCTCAGTATGACCACGAGCCTGCTCATTTTTTCCCATTTTGCCTAAACTTGTCTGGTTTTGGCAGAGTAGACTAAGGTGCAATGGGCTATTATAAGAGTAAGCTAAGAATGATCTACAGATAATGTCAATGCGCTGTGCTCATGAAGAAAAGGAAGGAGAGTGGGAAATGTCCTGGTAGCTGTCTTAGAGCAGAAAGGAGAAAAAATAGGAAGGGGGGCAGTGTCAAGGTGGGATTCCAGCAGTGTATTGCTCTGTCCCTACCTTTTACAGGGTTATTCATTTGGAGTGAAAGCTGTCATAATGCATCATAACAGGCAGTGTCAAAGAAGTGTTAGATGCAGTTCTTCAAAATTATTTTGGTGTTAAATGCAATGTGTTGCTGTCGCTGAAAGCTAATCATAACCTTACAAACTGGTTAGACTGGATTTCAAGCCTAGAATAACTGCAAGCAGTTTGTGCGGGTCTAAGTGGTGATGGCAGGGATGTCAGGTTAATCAGCAAAGTCAGATTCCAGAGGACTGAAATGACCAGCTGAAGGCCTGCATATCTTACAGTTTTACAGCAGCTGAATCCTCGTGATGAGTCTGTGAGTTAGAGGTGACAAACATCACAAAGTGCAGCCTTAGAGGACATGCCCTGTTTTGCTGGGCATCCATGACTTGATTTCCCTTCTACTTGCATGATGATACAAATCTCAGAAACTTCAGGGCTAATTACTTGCTTTGCTGGTAGCTCTCATTTATATGTAACCTTCCTTCCCAAAGGGCATCTAAAGTAGATTACAGATGATCGCATTGCTGTGTGTAGTTTGCCCCAGAGGTACAAGAAACAGCAAGCGGAGGCTCTGCACAACGTGATGCGGGGGAGATTTTGGCAGAAGTTATCCAAACAAGCGTTTTAAAGTTGCACTTGCCAAGGCATTCTGGATTTCCAGGCAAAGATACCACTTTAAAGCTTTTATCTGGATGATCCTCACACAGCGAGGTACAGGTAGTCCACAGATCCACTGAATATTTCATTGCAGTCAGCAGGAAGTGCTGCGCTCTCTTGTTTGTGAGTATAGAGGCTCAGGAAGGGTTGAAAGAGAGCAATGTCCTCTCTCCTGAGTTAATATTTAGACAATGCTACCTCTCTTTTTTCATAAATACTTCTATTTTTATATTTCTGCATTTCCCAGAAAGCTTTGGGAGTAAGCTCTTCAGAAACTTAAATACAGTGTTTGGCCCTTGCTGTACAGTTAATTCTCTTGGCAGAGCTGGTCTCGCTGTTCTTGAGCTTCTGATTACAGGATACATATTTTTCATTTTAATTCCTTGGTGAGTCTTTACTCAAATTACCTCCTTCCTTGCCAGTGGTGGAGGTTCAGTCTCACCACAGAGTAATTACTAGCACTAGAGATGTACATGCTTCTCCCTTCTTCCAGTCACCCAGTTTCTGCCCAGTGCCTGTGTGCTGTATGTGTGTGTGGCCTAAACAGCTTGGAGGATGTAAGTCTGCTCGAATTTTTGTTACCTGTTTGCAGCTGAACTCTGCTGACACCTCACCAGCTTCATAGGCTTAGATGTATAAGGAAGGGTCTTGTGTCAGCCTTGCAGACTGCTGGTGGCACAGCCACAGCCCCATGGCTGCCTCTCATCAGTGTTGATGCAGCATTCGGTTAATTCAAAGCTCTAAGGTGTACATGTTTGCTCTGTGCTTTAGTGCCATATATGCAGTAAATACTCTGTTTGAAAGCAGAATAAAGCTTTGAAAGAAAAAAAAAATCAACACTCTTATCTTTTATGTATATTTGGCCTCAGATTCCAGCTGCTAGATTTAATGAGCTCCCACAACTACTGATGAGTTGCAGCAGAGGACTATGCTGTGTGCTCTTGGGATGCAGTACAGCTGGTATAGGGTACTCTTCTGCAAGAGAATATAATTTATATGACTGAAGTGTGGCAGTGAGGATGGGAATAATTTTAAGTCAGAATTACAGTTGGCAAAAATGCGTTGATTTTTTTAATCTTTTTTAAGTGGGGTTATTAATAGCCTTGTAGGAATGTTTTAAAAGTTGAGATCTTCAAAGTTCCTCTTCTATCACATTTTAGACCTGGGATAGTAACTCCCTTCTCAGCAAGTCAAACAGCGGCTGCTTCATGAATGGAAACTACCAACTTACCATGCCAGCTATCTTCCAGCTCTTGACAGTGCAAGGCAAACCTTGCAGCTTTCTTCAGTGAGGAGTTGCCTGACTTTCTCCTGAGTAGTAAGCATGCAGGAAGTGGAGCTAAGGGACAGTTCTGCCAATGCATGATGCAGGTTTCATTGCTGCCAGTCAAAATATGCATCCCATGCTGTGACTGCCAGAGGCTCAGGGGAGGAAATTAGCATGATCACCACAGCATTGGTGCTCCTGTGAGATCATCAGAGCCTTTGTCCTCTTTTATACTTTCTTAATGAATCCTTAGGAGGAAATTTTGAAGTTAAAAGTATGAAAAATCCCTTAGTTTTAAAAGTATAGTATTACCACTCCAGCTATTCGATGATTGCAAGAAGTAGAAGGAGCAGAACTGGCTGAATGCTATCTCTACAAGGAGGAATAAAACTGAATCAGCAGGCATTAGCATGTGTAGGACATAGCTCCCTGGCTGCTTTACCAAATGGCTTGTTTAGTCTTGTTCTCCTATGTGTAAGCAGCTTTTGGCTATGTACAGTGATTAGTGTCCTGTGTCTTTCCTCACTGCTCCTCTGTGTATCCTGGGGCTAGGATTAGGTTACAGCCTTGAAATGGCACGGTTGTCTGCGTTGACTGAAAGCTGAATAGTAAGGGCAGAGTTTTGTTGATAGCCTTCTGTTTCCCTTCTCTGGAGGAGGACTGTCATTATTTTCATTTGTAGTCTTTCTGTCTCTGACCTAAACATGTGGTGTCCAATTTCCTTCCCTGGCAGGTGACCTGGAAAATGAGGAATGGTGTCTGGCTACAGAGCTTACTCCAACAGCAATAAAGACTGAGCAAGTGTTGTGCGAGACATCAGGTCTTGCTCCTTCAGTCAGTCTCACTGTCACAACCACGTCACTGGAGGAGGAACAACCTGAGCTACAGACGGATGCCCTGGTACCTGCAGATTTTCTGTTCTCCTCTCTGCTCAATTAGCTACAGATTCTCCTAAGACTGCATACCAGCGTAGCCTCCTTGGTGCCAAAGCTTGTCAATTCAGGATGCACACTGCAGTCTGCTTTAATGGTTTTTAATGTTTACTGTAAGAACTTGTGCATCTTCTGTTCTTAATGGTTGAACGCACAATTTTCTCTGTGCCAGCCCCAAAGCTTGGAGCTCATGTGGCTTTAGAAGTTTTTAAACAGTTTCTAATGAACCAATCCCACCTGATCTAACCCATTTTCCCTATCAAGCCTGTGACAAGCTAAGTGTCTTCCATAATAACTTGCTTAAATGCTGCAGTGCTTCCCCTAATCAGAAGAAGACTCCTTGTTTGAAACAGTTGGAGAGTTTCCCTTGTTTGCCTGCTAAGTCACTTCTGCCAGGTCTGTGAAGTTTTGACAATGCAAGCTGCAGCTTCCACACCAACCTGCCTCATGAGGAGCATTTGTGATGCCTTTCTGACCACAGCTGGAGCAGCCAGTGGGCTTTCTCAGGGGCTTAGTTTGGCTGTGGTTGGATTAAGGAGAATGAACTACTGTTGCTCATAGCTCACTGGGGTCCCTTGTGAGTGGAGGAAGAAGCATGACTGTTCTCACTTCCCAGGGTGCTATGTCAGTCCAGGCCGGGTAGAGTTAGTATGTGCTGAAAATAAATGTTTCCACTTGGATGTGGATGAGAAATATGTGCAACAAATTACTTTATGAGAAACTGAAAAAATTCAACATGAGTTTTCCTAAATTCTCTTCCAGTCTGAATGTGCTATCCCCAGTACATAGTCCCACTGTAGTCTGCGGTGCCATGATTTGCACAGTACACTAGGGCTATTTGGTGGCTCATTACTATTGTGTGGATTAGTTACACAGTTATAGAGAGAGTTTGGCTGCACTGAGCTTGCTGATGTACCAGACTGACTTCCTCAAGCCTGGATCTGTAGCACACAGGCAGGCTGCCCCAGCCCCATCAACAGGGCAAGCATATGTTTCCTCCAAACTTCAGTCATCCATGACTGTCTCTTTTCCTGCTCCTCTACATTGTGAAATGAATTTAGGTCTGATAATCTGGTGCTTCAGTAACTGGCACCTTGTTCTTGCTCCCAGATGACAACACTGCCAGGAGTGTTTCTGTCTCTGCTTGAACAGACTGTGCAGTCCGGCAAATCCTAGCGGCGGCTCTGTTGCTAAGAGAAGTAATTTGAGTGGGTTGCATGCTAGCTTTCAGTCTGAAATGTCATCTCTGAGGCGTAATCTTTTATTTAGCTAAATATAGTAGTAAGAAAAGCCATAGTGGGAGTAGTCAGGGCAATATTCTCTGTAGCCTGGTTTAGCAAACTGTGTGAAGCAGTTAAAGCTTTGCCTGCAGCAGAGCAGGAAGAGAAGGAACCTCTCCATTTTATGGGGAAGTCTTCCTCAAATACCCCTATTAAGATTTTTAAGATGTGTGATTTGAGTTTTCATGCTGTTAATTTCTCTTTTCTAGATGAAACCACTGAGCCAGAAAGTTCTTCCAGAGATTAAATTGGAGCCCCATGAAGTGGATCAGTTCTTGAATCTCTCTTCTAAGGAAGGTCTGTTAGTTACCAACCTGAAATGTAGTGGGAGATGGCCAGAATGCATGATAAATGTACTTTAGCCTGATTAAATATTTGGCTTCCTCATTTGCCATGTTAATCTTTAGGCTGCTGTTGCCTTCCAGGGATTCAACTCAGGCTGCTGAAGAGCCAGACTCTTCCTGACCCATTTATGTGTTTTACTTGTGGAGGGAACTTGAATCCTTAAATTATTTAGGCTTAATTAGGCTTTATCCTTACTTATTTAGGCTAGAAATCAATTTGAGGGGACTTAATTAGGGCTTAGAAAACATGCAAAGTGTAAGTGGAAATGCTATTGCTTTAACCTCTGATACAAAAATCAAGGATGTGAGTTTATGTGAAATTTAAAGTTAGGTGCATCTGTTTGTAGCATATTAGTTTTAGTAGAGCTTCTAAGAATTATTAGGATCCCTTTGCACTAATCTGTGAATAAGGAATGAGGGACAATGATCCCTGCCCTGAAAGTTAAACGCAGTTTTGTGGCACATAATCTGTTAGCACAAGAAAAGTTTGAAAATATTTGGGCTGAAATTTGAGCTGATAACTGCTTCTCATACTTGATATTCTGTTAGTGAACTCATTTGTGTAGGTAAGTATGACTGCTCTGGGGAGAGAAACAAGTGATGTAACAGGTGGAAAAAGGAAGGCTATATCTTAAACCAAGGAGTAGGTTCAATTGCTCAATTTGAGGGATTAAGGGCCTTGCTGTTTTTCAAGTGTGTATCTTTCAGATATTTTTCAAGTGTGTATCTTCTGGCTAGAGTTCAGATGCTAGACAGAAAGAGCTCATGTGTAATAGCTTTTCTTTTTTTACTATTTTTTTTCCTTCTTCCCCCACCACCCATTTGATCTTTTCAACTCCAGTTTGCAAAGTATAACAGAAGGTGGCAAATTCATCCCTGTATCTTCCTATTCCCAAGTCTCATTGCTGTAAATCTATCTCAGAGAAGAAAATTGCTTAGTTATGGCTGGTTTGAACATCTGTGAAATTATTCATGTAATATGAGTGGGTGAGACATTGCCCCATTTCTCTTGGTCCAGACCCATTTGGAGATAACCAGCACTTTGCTTGCCAATGGTTCTTTTGGCTGAAAGTGCAGTAGCAGCTAGCTTATGTCCCTGGATAGCACAGTGTGAGAGGTTCCTGTGCTGGTTTCCTATGCTGCTCCTTCTCCGTTAGTACACTTGCTGTCACAAGGCTGTCACTTCCTTCCAGTTGTGCCAAACCAGGACCTTAGGAGGCAGATTATTTCTCTCCTCCTTGTTCATAGAGCACCTTGGATGAGATCAATTGGTTTAATCCACAGCAAAATTAGGATAGACTACTGGTTTTGGAGAGAAAGTATGTTGGCTCAGATCCCCTCTGTTAATGAAGCTTCCCAGGGACAGGGGACCTGTACTGCAGCGATATGCTTAAACCTCCAAAGCATTTGGAGAAGAAGCTGTGGTGTAGGTAGAAATGTCTGGAGCATATGTGCAGAGCCCTGTTTTGTCTGTTGAGCCTAAAGATAGCTGCTGCATTTCATTCCTTCTTGGGAGACCTACATGCTCTGAAAATCTTCCAAGATGCCATTCTTGCTAGTGCTTTTGCCACTTTTTAGCAGACAGTCCTAGATTTGGAAACTGGATGGTGGCTGTGGCTGTAGTGGAAATTGAAATTAGCACCTCAAAACCTTGTGTTATATATCTCTCTTGCCATTTAGCAGTGGATCCCCTGCATTTGCCTCCAACTCCTCCCAGCAGCCATGGCAGTGACTCTGAAGGAGGGCAAAGCCCAGCTAGATCGCTCCCTCCGTCAAGCCCAATCCAGCTACAAGCCACAGCTAAAGTGACATCGCGCACAGCTTCAGCGCTCTCCAATTCCCCTCTCCTGACTGCGCCACATGTAAGTTGGGCTGGCTTTTTCCAGTCTCTCTCTCTTTTAAAGTACTGGTTTTGCCATGGATTTGCTAACTTTCTGTTGTTCTCTAGATGAGTAGATCTCTGGTCAAAACTGCACAGCCAGTAATTCTTGCTTACTGGTCTGTTTTGTTCCCACAGAGAACAGCACGTGCTTCTTTCTAGGTTGAGTCAGGGTTCAAGAGTGTTTTTAGGTTTGTCCCACCATGGATTGTGTTTTGCATTAGGACCCAGCCCTTCTAGGTTAACCTGTCCCTGGTAGATCTGAATCTGTCCTCTTGGCCTGTTGAAAGCAAGTGCTGATTTTCAGGGAAGGATTGTTTCATTTGTCTCTTTCCCTGTTTGAGCCAAGAGAAGTTTTGCTTTTGGCCTTAGTGTGTGCAGAGCTGGGCTGAGAGCAATCCTGTCCCAAAGGTTCAGTCTCTGAATGGAAGCTATGTAAAAGGTCTTCCAGTTCCACACATTCGCAATTGCAAGAGGCTGCTGGTTTAGTAGGCAGAGTTTTCTGAATTGGGAAGAGCTGCTGCCTCTCTTCACTTACACCCGTTTCTCTAGGGCTGTGTGCACTTACTGGTACATCATTTCATTTCTATACCACTTGTAGAAATTACAGGGGACTGGTCCACTCATCCTGACAGAGGAGGAGAAGAGGACACTGATAGCAGAGGGATACCCAATCCCTACCAAACTGCCCCTGACAAAAGCAGAGGAGAAGGTGCTGAAGAAAATCCGCAGGAAAATAAAGAACAAGGTAAATGTTAGTTAGCTTTGCTCGGTCATTCCAACATACGCTTCATTTAAAAAAAATGCTGCAACAATTCTGCAGCAGTGATCCGTGGTACTGCTGAATGCTGTAAGATGCCCTTTAATAAAGTGTTTTTCTTTGTTCCTAAGCACATGCATCAAATTGTCTGTCACTGACTCTGTGCCTCTGTCTAGGTATTTACCTGAGCACATGAACAATAGAGTACTTAGCAAGCAGGGTGTCAAGTTGCTGTTGCTTGGCTCCATTTTAAAAATAGGACAATCCTACCCTTATGGTAGGCAAAGACCTCTGTGTTTTTTCCATGGTGATGAAGGTGTTCTTTTCCACTGTTTCATGTTTTAAAATCTATGTATTTCAGTGCCCTAGTCTTTTATCATTGAATTTCATAACCTTTAAATAAAAGGTTGATACTAAGGCTGTGAAATGCCCTATACAACTCTGTTCTTTCTTCCAGCTTGTGGAAGAGCCTATTGATAGGGAGGAAAGCATTTTATTTCAAACCTCGCCAGCTCACTTTTTGAAATTATCATGTATTTAAAAGTTAATGCATTTTGTTATTGTTTTTTCAGATAAAGGTATAAATTTACCCACACTGAATTAGAATTTGGTCTTGCAATACATTTTTGAAAATTTTTAGAAGTTACCTTGTGTATTTTATATACCACTTTCATATGATCAGAGCCATTTATATTGGAGGATATCTCTGCAGGTCCTTTGGTCCAACTCTTTGCTTTGGAAACAGGCTTAGCTTAGAGCAAATTGCTCAGGGCCTCATCTAGTCTCATTTTACTGTCTCAAAGGTTGATGAGTCCCTGGCCAGCATCTCTGGGCAACCTTTTCCCATATTAGGCCAGTCTTGTGGTAAAACCAAATAATATCTAATTGGAATTTCCCTTTTTGCAGCTTGCATTAAATGCTTCTTGCTGTGTTGCTGTACACCTCTAAGAAGAGTCTGAATCATTTTTACTGTGCAAGACAGTTGAAGACAGCAATAGGATTCCTTTCTTAGCCTTCTATTCTTAAATCTGAACAAACCCAGCTTTCTCTGCCTTTCCTGATATGTCATGTGCTCCAGCATGCTTATTATAGCAGTGGTCCTCCTCTGAGCTTATTTCTGTACATCCAAAGTATTTATTTCAGAGCCACAAAACTCCACGCTGTACTCAACTGTGGTCTTGCAGGCACTGAACAGAGGGGAAGAACCACTTCTCTCAACCTGCTAGTTAATATAGACCTGGATATGGTTAGCTGCCTTTGCTACAGAGGCGCATTGCTGACTTATATTGGACTTGTTCTTCAGGACTCCTAAGTATTTTTTCTACAAAGCTGCTTTCTAGCGCATGCATGGGCTTTTACTCCCTCAGATGCAGGGCATTGTCCTGGGATCATCTTTTAGTGTTTGTCCTAGGATGTTCTCTCCAGATGAATCTGATTCAAGTTTGGTTCTGCGAGAGCAGGGAATGATCTTTTTCCTACTACTGAGAGAAGCTTCAGGATGTGGGAACAGACCAAATCAGTGCTTTGGTTGCCAGGAATAGAAATGAGAACAGCACAGAGGCTTGAATCTAATAACGTCAGGGCTTTTTACCAGTTTATTAACTCATCTCTGATGCTTTTTTTTTTTTTCTACATAAATATTTGGTATTTTTCTTCCTTTTTCCTTAGATTTCTGCCCAAGAAAGTAGAAGAAAAAAGAAAGAATATATGGACAGTCTGGAAAAAAAGTAAGCCAGCCTCCTTCCTGTTTCAAGCAGGCCAATAGCACTAGTTGCTGGACTGGGAAGGGATCCAGCTGTTGATGCTGGGGCTGTTTCTTGCTCAAGAGTGCCAGCTGCCATCTCGTGGTTATGACTGAGAAAAGGCCCGTCTGTTTTCCACTTGAACGTGTGCTGGGGTGCTGCATTCATAACTGTCTACCTGCAACACATTGCTAGCATGCTGACAAAGACTTTAAACATTAAATAAGGCAAGCCTCATCTGCTATCAGCTTCCACCTCATGCAACCCTTTTGGCCTGGTGGGTGGGCAATGTCCAGGGAAAAGTGGATTCTGAGTGAGTATATTCTGTCTTCTAGTGCAGATGAAGACAAAAATAGGAAAAGGGTGAGTCAAGTCTGCCTGGGAAAATAATCAGGATTCAGGAAAACAGCATGTGACCCATCAACTTCTCTTAGCGAGAAAAAGCCAAACCCCCACTTAGTGATTTAGATCCCAAATTAATATTTTTTCCGAGAGACAAGCACCCTAGTATTTGTCTTCACAGATGGATCAGTTAAACTCCTTGTACCATCTTTGGTGATACCGTGATGTAATTTCATTTTTTTTCTTCTTATCTCTTTATAGCTGAATCTTACTTCCTCAGAGTTACACTTGTGAAATTCCACCCTGTGCATACAGATGTACATTTTTCCTTTTTGAAGCTATTTCAGATGGTCATGTTTATCTTTTTAGGAGTCCCATATTTTAACTTGGCCCTCTTACTTGGCTTATTATATGATAATCTCCTTTAGTTTAGGGGGTTTCCAGGGGCAGTGTGGAAATGATAACTCTATTGGGAATTAGTCTCCTGGCTTGTTTAGCCTCCATACACTTGAAGTTTGAGGATCTGATTTCAGAAGCACGGTGTTTGCCAAATTGCTTGATGCCTTGTCTTAGCAATGAAATGCAAAGGAGCACTTTTGCACAAGATATTAGCTAACAACATCAATATAGCATGTTCTGTGACTTTCAAGTATCTATCTATGGCCCAATGAACATAGAAAGCCAGAGCAGGGTGTTTGCTGTTGCTATTTCAAAGGGCAAAAAGTAGTTACAATCCATCCTGAACAAGCTATACCTACTGGGATGTAGTTGAGCAGTGTAAGCACGTGCTCCACAGCTAATAATATCTTTTGCAATGTCTTTTACACTATGAAGTATGATTAAAGACTATGATCAAGTTTGGTAGTGTCACTTTCATTAAATATAGGCAAGATCATAGAGTTCTCTGTGGAAGCAAGTTTGGTTTGCTTTACAATCTCTTTAATAAATTACTGATTTTGTGTTCCTCTTTCTTTCCTGGTGCTGTCTCCAGAGTTGAGACCTGTTCCAATGAAAATAGTGAGCTGCGTAAGAAGGTTGAAGTGCTGGAGAATACTAACAGGTAAGGTATGAAGGGTGTAAACCAAAACTTGAGCATAATATTACAGTGAAAAGTGAAAATGTGGTATTTAAGAGATAAATTGAAATGTGAACAACAGTGGTATCTGACGTGGTTAATGTCAAAGAAGGATGAGGAAGACCAATTATTGTGATGGAGGCTTTGATGTCATGTCTTAAACTGTTTCCCTAGCCTGTGTTGCACTTGAGAAACCTTTTAGATTTCTTCCACTGCCCAAGGAAACATTATTAGTGATACACAACAAACAGAAAACAACAGCCCTACTCTCCAAATAGTCTTTATTTAGTACTTTTACCAGTAAAAGTTTACCAGTTTTCTGGAACATAAGCACTTCCAGAAATTACAGTGCTGAAGCTCAAGAGTCATCATTAATTCTTTCTGGACTACTAAATATTACTTCAATTATTGTGCACCGTTGTAACCAACTTACATGCCAGAACTTCTTTCAGTTGGAGGAGGAGAATAAACTCCTTTCTTCATTTCTGAAGAAATGGTTAACTCAGTGGTGCCTTTCTCAAAGGATACATGGCAGAAAATTCTGAATAGCTGAGTTTTTAATTGAATGTTAGCCAAGAGTGAAGCCTCAGTCATGACTTACGCTTGTTGTGTTCTCTAATGATGGCAAATTCCGATTAGTAGGTACTAGATAAAGCCCACTATTAGCACCTTCTAGTTACAGGCATTTGTAATGATGATTGAATATTAACATTGAACATGATGGTGGCACTGAAGTGTGGGAGGAGGCTGGGTTTTGAAGATAAGATCCATGATCATGGAAAATGGCCCTAGAGCTTGTCTTGCAGCCAATGTATTGCTAATTGAGTGGCATGTGTTGTTTCTAATCTCCGGATCTAATCTCTAATTTCATGGAGCCAGACCCTGCAGCTCTGAAATTTGCTGGGAGAGTGTCTCCCACACACTGCTCATGCATAAAGACATCTGTTGCTTGTTTGAAGAGAGCCAAGCCATTTCTGTGCTGCTTGTATCTTCCTCCAAGGATTTACATAAGAGAATTAGGAATTGTTCTGTAGGTGTGGAGTAGGGTTTTCTCTCCCAGTACCTGTCCCAGGAGGTGCTGAAGCCTAGAGTTGTTCTTGCCAGTTCAGCTGAATTTGGCCAGCTGTTTGAATCTCAGTTGTTGTGGATGTGGTTGTGAGAACAGCTTTCTTGGTATTGTCCGTCCTTTTGGCATCTTCTCTGTTATTTCATGATCTTAATTCTGTCACATGGAATACTCTACAAATATGTAGCTATCTCCAAATTCTTCATCCTTTGAGCATGTGGGATGGTTTGCATTGTTTTCTTGCCTCTGCAGTAGCATTGATACTGATTTGTAATCTCCTGCTCAGAAGCAGATCTTCATGACCCTCTGCACAGAAATTCTTATAATTAATGGCAATGTTATTTTTGCTCTTTAGATAGAAATTGTCTCTAAAATCTGTTAAGGCTTCAAATTGACGTACTGAGAAATTTATGAAAGTGCCTGCTTTCACCAAGCCTGCATTATGTAACATACCACATTATAGGGGTTTTTTTTAGGTTAACTCCAGAGCCACTTCTCTTATTCAGTGTATAACTGTGCAACTGTGTAATTCAGAGAATGGTTCCATGCCCTTGTTTAACATATGTTATCCACTTCCTACAGTGAATTCATAACATCTGGTTTCCTTATTGGTATTTGCACAGAGGCTTGATGGGGCATCCAGAAACTGTTCATGTATTTCAGAACTTGTCTTCACAGCATCCTATAACTGGTACTTTCATCTTCTATGTACAGTCAGGAATCAAAGTTCAAAGCAGTGATGGTCAAAATTATGCAGTATTGATTTATTCTTGCACGGCCAAATTCATATGTTTATTTCTCAAAGTACCTAGCATGCAGTCATATACGCATGTATGTTATTTGATGTGCTCAAAGCACAGCCCCAGTTGACTTTAACTGCAACTTTGAGTGTTCAGTGCAGCAAAAAATTAATACATCATTGAAGGTATTATCTAAAAATAGATCTACAAACATTAGAGCTGTTATTCTGTTGTGAAAAATTGCAGTAGTGGAAGAAAGGCAACAGGAAAATAAGAGTTCATGCTCTTGTTGGGTTTTTTTTTTAGCTTGTTGGAAAATTGGATTATAGCTGCTTACCTTAGAAGTTCATGCGTGTGTATGTACTGTAAGTCAGTTTCATGTTCTTACAGTCTTGCTGGAGTTGAGATGAACTGAGGGGCAATTTCCAAAATATAAAATGATGGAAGAGCACAGTTTCCTTTCAGTATGTGCAATCAGGTTTTTATAGAGTATGTTATTCTATATGTGGAACACATTTTCACAAGTGCATACCTAAGACTTCAGGGAAACCCTGCTTACATTTCAAAATCTGGCTCCAAACCATGGAAACAGTAGAATTTCTGGTAAAAAAGTTCTTACATTATTATCAGTAATATGAAAAAATTTAGAACAATCTTAGCTCAGAGCCTGCCTTATCCTGAAATTCTGGCTCTGAAAAGATGTACTGTAAAAGGTGCAAGTGTGGTCAAAAATTTTGCATCCAGAAACACCTCCCTTGACATTCATGCATCTTAAAAGGCAAAGCAGGAGGCTGGGGATCAAGATGCAGGGGAGTTTTTAATTTTCATTACTCTTGAGTGGGTGACAGCAGCATTTTTGGCATCTTTAGTATTAGAACACTAGCATATGCTTCCTCTCCTAATTTATGTGACTCAGTCTCTTAAAAGAAACTCATCCAAGTTCCTTTCTAGGCAGTTTTCTCAAAACTAAGGAAGCACATTGTTACATGACTATCTGTTATGTCTTGTAGCCACAAGTGGGCCAGTCTCTCGTTGGTTCAGAGTAACATCTAAATATATGGGACACCCCTGTCTTAGAAAACAAAGGGTGTGAGAAGAAGCTAGCACTAAGAGTTTAACTGACTTGTCCCAGTCACCAAGAAGGTGATCACTCATGTTTTGGCACTGGGCCTAAAGGCAGAAGCTGCCAGTGATCTAGGGGGTTGAATATGGTCTCCAGCACCAGTGTTGTCTAGTTGGGAGCCATGGCAATTTGGGTTTAAAGGCAGTATTGAAACATCTGGTACTGTGTTTGACATATGCGAAGTATTTCTGCTTTTCAGTTCTGTTGAATTTGTGTTTATACATATATTGATGATCACTTTTCCTAGAGAAATGCTAGATACAGGATCCAATTGGGTGGGAGTGTCACACACGGTCAGTGCATGCAAGTAGCTGCTAAAGTTGTTCAGTGGAGTTATCTCTAGCAAATTGTGTAGATCACCACTCTGACGGGCACCTTAAAGGCAATGGCTTTATAAATACAATTGGGGTGTTCTTCCATTTTTTCATGCTTCTGTTCAAGCTATTATTACAACTCTCAGCCATCTAAAGATAAAGTTGTATATCAGTCTGACCCACCAAAGGCTTATCGGCACCAAAACTGCCAGACTTCACTGATTTGTTTGGCTGTTCCTTTATTTGAGGCTGGTAAAGTCATTTTACCAAGTTATTTTCAAGGAGTGAAGGATCTGGATTTGAGTTGCAATGGGATCTCTTGCACTTCATTTCAGACCACTCTTATAATAGTTGACAAAGCTTGGCAGCCCTGGAGCAACTTCTGGTTTTCAAAGCAGCAGTATCATGGGTTTTTATGCTGAAACATCTTTGATGGAAAATTGCTGATTTTTTTTTTTTTCTCTGTAATTCAAATAAGAAAAAATTGTGGTGGTTTGTTCTTTTTTTTTTTTTTTTCCTGCTTTGAAGTATTCTGGTCTTTCAGTGAAAACCTTACTTTGGGATTTGCTCTCTTTCCTACAAATAGGACAGGCAGAGAAGGAATCTGTGTATAGAGTTGAAAGACAGAATAATTTTTCTCTCCCCTTATGAAAATCAGGTTTTGTTTCTCACAAAGTAGATGTATTCTTTGAAAAATCTTAATCAAAATAAGCAGTGTTTGGTGTCCGCTAGCAGCTGTCTGTGGTTTTGTTTGTTTAAATTGATGCTGGATTTTAGACACTGACTTAAAAAGTCATGTCCGAGGTGGCCATGTCCTGTACTGGCTAATTTTCTCTCCTTAATCAAAGTGTCACTGGAAGCAAAGGAGAAGCCTTGACTTGTTCCTTACTTTGGCAGTGAAAGGGGCTCTTCTGAAGATGAATATGTCAATGTGCACGTAAAACCAAGACATCACAGGCAGAGTGAATTTGCTGGCAGGGTGTGGAAGGGAGAGCAGGGGTCTTCAGTCACTTTACAGCTTTCCTAAGAGGTGCTTCCACTGGCAGAGAAAAGCGTGAAAGCAAGTTCACACCTCCTACTAAGGTGACCCTCTAATTGAATATCACTGAGAAATGTGTCAGACACAGTGAAAATAATCCTAGTAGGTGCAAAGCCCCTTATACATGCTGCCTTAGAATTGCATTTTCTCCTTGTAGAACTTAGCCATAGGCAGTGTGTTTCACTAAAAGCACTAGTGGCCTTCCTGCTGCTATTTAGAAGCATCTTAGTTTAACATAAATCCCTGTTCTACAGAGCAGAGAGCTGCTCTCTTCCCCTGTTTTATTTCAAATGATTCTTGCAGCCATCCAGTAACAATGAAGGCAGCTTTTGCATGGGAAAGGAGGTCTTTTGACTTCAGAATCCAGTCTTCCACCATTCCAGATTCAAATAGACAATAAAAGCACCGAGGAGTGGCAAGGTAAACTGGTATCATCTCTGAACAAACAAACTTGGTTTTTGTTTTTGCTCTTGCCTTGGCTCTTTCTCTTAGTTTGAAAATTAACCTGTAGCCTGTCAGCTCTCAACACAGTGTCCTTGTCTATTGAGAAGACAGTAGCTCTCTAACAGATAAATGACTTGGGAGAGAAAGACATTTTATAGGAAGATAGTTGGCACGTAAGGTAGAGGATGAATCTTTCTCTCTGTATAGGACATCTCAAAATACCTGCCTAATTATCCTTTCCCAAAAATGAGTCTTTTGGAATAGGCTTTCTGGGCCCAGTCTGCCCAGCAGGTTTTTAAATTGGACACAAAAAGGCAGAGATGGGCAAAACGAGGAGAATTGCCTCTTCTCTGTTCATTTCCTCACCAGCCATTAGCTGTTTTCTCACTGACGCCTCCACAAAAAGTGGCAAGAAGGATCAGTATTTCAAGGCTGCTGTCAGCCCCCGAGCTGGGGTGGGGGAGTGCTCTTTCCTCCTCACCACAGAGCTGTTCCATGTTGAGCCCAATGACTCAGGCCTGAAATGGGGGCAAGATTTAGTCTTCTAAAATAGCACAGAAATTGCGGGGTTAAAAATGCATTGCTCTGTAGCATAGCTGGTGACATATGGTGCGAATAGTGTATGCAGCATGTTCTGTGCCAGAAAATGGTATATGCCACATAGTGAAGTCTTTGTGAATCCCATGCTTTGTAGTGGATAATAGAAGGAACTGGGGAGAGATACAGAAGAGAGCAGGGAATTAGGATGGTCTCATTTATGTGATGGACAGTGTTTTCACCTCTTAATTTGCCTGTGGTCTCCCTGATAGTGAATAAAGGACTGAATTAGACGAATCACTTTCTGTTTTTAAATACTGAGTTGCAGAATAAACCATCCTCTCAAGAGCATGAAAGACATCCTTCCTTAATAAATTGAGAAGGATCTGCTGGCCCAGATAAATGTGTGCTGTGAGCATGCCTTGTGCTCATTTCAGAATGTATTCCTGAAGTCCTTGAATTCATTAAACTCTAATTAGTAATGAGCATTGATGATAAAAAAAACCTATAATAGGCAGACCAGTGTATATTGAGCTGTGAAGGCACCTCTGGGTCTGTCCTACAATTAGCTTTTAGCCAGTTTGATCTTAAAATAATCCTTCTATTTTCTGTGACATCCTGACCTTGCCTCTTGCTTTAGCATTTGGCGTCACAGCCTCCAAAGCTGTCACCTGGAGTTTTGTGGGGGTTATCCTCTGCAATAGATTGTGAGGCTACAGTAGGAGTGAAAAGTAAAGTTGGAGACAAACAGCAAATGTAACATCAATATAAACCTGTACTATATTTCTGTTGAAGACAGGCATTTTGGTTGCTCCTCATCTGTTAAAAAGCTTTAATGAAAACTGCTGTGAAAACCGTATATCAATCAATCATACTTTGAGACCATTTCCCACTTAAATGACTAGTATGCTGACTATAGTAATTGATGATACAGCTGAAGAAAATCAGCGAGAAAGACAGAAGAATATCCTCGTGGTCTGGGGCTGTTGATTCCAACCACAGGAGAATTGCCATTGTGGTTGGGACCTCTGAAAGACACAGTCAGAGTAGCCGCTTGAAGCATCTGTGATTTTTTTGTCAACTACTGAAGGATTTAGGAAATAGTGATAAAGTGCTTTATTTATAAAAGAATTTGAAAAATGGAGTCTGTGCCTATGCCTGGCTTTAAGACCTTCCCTTTGAAAATGGTCCAGCTTATAAACCACTGTACATCAGGCATTCAGAAAAATGAGGTAGCCATATACTCTACCAACAAATAGTGCAGTTATAAACTTGCTTGTGCTTCTTTCTAAATAATGGTGAAACTCCTGCTGAGTTTATGACATAGAATCAGGTTGTCTGTGCATCTAGTCAGTTGCATGTAGAGCAGCTTCAGTTGTTCATATGCTTACCAGAATAATTTCCTGTAGAAACTCTGAAAACACAGTTTTTATTTATAAGAGCTTTTGGACAGTACTAAAGTAGTAATTGTTCAGGGATGTCAGCTGGGGGAAAACCAAAAGATCTTTTTGAAATCCCAGTGTTACTACATGTAAAAACTTTGTAAAAATAAAAATATTCCTTGCTACTTACTTCCAGGAGAGGGCTTTAACTATCTGTACCTTATCATACATGCTGTATTATTCCACAGGTGTGGAATGTGAAGCAAAAAAGCTATTTAACCAGCAAGTAGACCAGTTTGTGCGATGCTTGTCTGTTGTCTTTGCTTTCCAGAACACTTCTGCAGCAGTTGCAGAGACTTCAAGCCATGGTTGCTGGGAAAGTGTCCCGTTCGTATAAGGCAGCTAGCACCCAGACAGGGACCTGTCTTATGGTGAGTTTCGCTAAAGCCTGGGAATTGTGGAGGAATGAGCATCTCATTGCACTGCTCAGAGGCACATCCCTTCTTCTACAAAGCCCCTCACTTGCTAATTCTTAGTTTGGAAAGCTTCTCTTCATAACTTGACAGCTAGTTTTGAGATAGGGGAGACTCCTGGCTGATGAAGATTTATAGTTGTGGGAAGGCATTAGGTTCTGGAGGAGAGTGAACTTGTGCTTTTGGTTAGGTGCTGCAGTGGTGAAATAAGCACTGCTGGTTTGAGTGACCTGTTTTATAATTCCCTACAATATTGTAATGCTAGAAATGTCTAGGTTGTAAAATGAAAACAAGGGTGTCCTATGATGCTTGGTTCTTTTGATACCAGTAAAAATAAACATAAGAAAAATTTGACTGTCCAAATAAAAGTACAACTAAAGCTGTAGATCTGCCTCTGTCTATAATAGTAGCCAGGACAGGAAGACTCTTAGAATGAAACTTTCCCCTTTTCTCTCCTGATACTCAGCCAGCAAGTTCCATTTATACTAATGCTGTAAATTGATGGAAGTATTTTTCTAGTCATGTAGCCTCTCTGTCACTTTTAAGCAAGACTCAGGTCAGTGGCAGGAATAACCTTGGAAATTCCTGACAGTATCTGTTAAAACATACATGGTGGCTATTTCTGCTTTTCAACTTTGGGAACAAATAAGGCAACAGGCCAAAATGGTGGCAGACTTTAAAAGCAAACTCCAGTGTTGAAATCTGCCTTTTGAAATACTGAATTGTTATTGTATATGTACCTTTGCTAACAGACAGTGAATGTAGTAATGAAAACAGGCTCAAAGTATTTGTTTTAGAGAAGTGTCAGATCTATGTTGTGTTAATTTTTAGTTTTGATGTTCACATGTGGGTCAAGAGGTAGTGCACTTACCTCTTCTGCATCCTCCCTTTGCCAGATGGTGGTGCTGTGCTTTGCAGTAGTTTTTGGGAGCTTCTCTCAGAGCTATGGGCCATATCCTTCTGCTCCAAAGATGGTGTTGCCCAGGCAGCATTCCTCACCAGAGTCCTACACAGACTCCATTGGTAAGTGACAACTGTCCCAGTCTTGCTTCTTTCTTGGTTGTGTTTTGGCACTTGTTTTCCACCCCCATCCCTGACTCCCTCCCCAAGCATCTCTTCCTTTTCTGTTCAGTAATTTGTCATATCTGTGTTTTTCAAAGAAGGATACTTTGGCAAGCTATGCTAATGGCAGCAGACTTCATAAACATAGGCAAAGCCCACTAGCCTGCTTGGTAATTCTATGTAAAGCAGTTTTGTTTCTATTTGTGGAACTGAAGCTAGTAGTGTGTAAAAGGTAGCAGGATTTCTCCTTGGTAGCAAATATTTACACTGTTAAAATGTGCAGCTGATATCAACTGGCATTCCTTTGCCAGTGTCAACAAAGAGTAGAAGGACTGAGTAGGAAATTCTTGGTATTACATATTCGTAATGAACCAGTTGTTTTCAGTATATATTATCAAAGCAATTGTTTCATTTTGTTCTTGTTTTGTGAATAGTTCAGAGCTTTTTGGTCCCTACCTGGACCATTGCTGTGGTATCTTTTCTCAGCTGTCAAATTACCAGTTAATCACTATGAAGAGAAGAAAACTTGCAGCTTTAGTTCTGCTCTAGAATTTTCTGAAATGACCAGGCTTGTTCTCTAAGCTGCTTGTTTCTAATCAAATTTTGCCTCCTGTCTTTATATGCAGTGAGGTCAAGGAGTCTGCTAATTTATGAAGAGCCTCACCAACTGGAGGAGTCATCAAGCCCGATCTCCTTTGCAGATCACAATGACAGGCAAGCAGATACCTCCAAGTACACAGCACTGTCCCTGGAAGCCATGCCGGGAGCACAGCAGGATGATATCATGCAGTTCACAATAGCCAATGAGACGAGGCTAGAGAAATCAGTGCTGCTGGGCCTGCAGCAGCACAGGTGAGTACAGGGTGGTGGGCTGCTTGTCATACAAGTGTTTGACATCATTGTCGTTTGCGCTTGGAGGTCAGCAGTAAGACCATGGGCTCAGCAGTGATGCTGAACACTGTGGATTATGAAGAGTTTGGTCTCTATCTGGAGAGTTTATAGAAAAAGTTACTGTTATCTGGAAAAGTGATTGCAACAGTATCGTAGTAATACAGCTACCAAACTCAGTGCTTCTGCCAGAAACCTAACCCCTGTAAGCCTGTTAGTTGCGCTTACCCACTTTAAGCACTTAGCTGTGTGTCTTCTAAAGGAATAAGCTTTTGCCAGTTGGGTAGAAGTGTGAGGCTGTGACTCACTGGGCTTTCTATGGGGTTAGGGTGTGAAGAGCTGGAGCTTCTCACAGCAGTGATCTTTCTAAAGCTTTACTGAGGAAAGTTTGCAGGACTCTGTCTAAAGAGACAGACCTGTAAAGATACCTGAACTGCTTAACTGCTTAGTTCCTTCATATTTTTTTTTCTTTTTAGCATAAATTTAAGGTTTTGGGGCCTCTGAAAAGACAGAGATTCACTAATTTAAATATTTGTGTGCAATTTTCTTTCCACTGTACATTTCCTTATCCTGCCATTGTCCTTTTGGCCTCGGCCTCTGTGAACAAGCAGTAGCAAGGACACAAAACAGTGAAGGATTTTGTTTCAAGGCATGCTATTCTGGGGGCTCAGATGGGCCATATGACCCCAAGCATAACTTCTGAGTATTTGTGTCGAAGTTATACCTAGAGCCAGAATGGTGACTAATTCAGTGTTACCATACTCCAACTGACAAGTACCTGGTAAATACTGGGTGCCTTTTTAGCATTCGCCAATTCAGGCAGGATATGCGCTTTTAAAAATCAGTATTAGTGTTAAGTTTTTTTGTTTTGTTTTTTTTGTTCCCTGCAGAGTCAACTCCGAACTAGAAGGAAATGAAACACTGAAGATAATTGAAATAGATAGAAGAGTCAATGCCACCGCTTAAAAATAAAAAAAGGGCTTTTTTCTTGACTTCCCTCTTTCCCACATGTTTTCAGCCAAAGTCCCCCTGACTTGTCATCCTCAGTGAACCAAAGCACAAAAGAGAGGGAGTTCAACTTCTGCATTGACTGGTGAGGCTGTGACTGCAGATGGGATCTCTTGTCTTTGTAACTCCCTTTCTCACTTCACACACAGTCCCTGTATTTGCTTTTATTCCTTTCCTGTCTAGCACTGCAAGGGCAGGATTGAATTATGATGGCAGATGATGCCAGCAGCGTGCTGGTGACTGGTGGGCGTGTGTGTGCCTGCATGCACACATCCTAATCTGAGCACAAAGACATTCTTTAGAAGAGTGAAATATGCAAACCTGATGGGAGTATGTGGGTGATAGGTTTTTTTGGAGAAGGTAATTGAGAGAACGAGGAGCATGATGCTGCTGAGAATCTAGCCACAGCTCCATGCCTACTGGTCTACAGCACTTGAGCCTTTTATGGGGATTGAGAAGCATGTATGTAACCTGCTTCTGAAGGGACAGGGAAGGTCCCTGATACTGGGGATGGACAGTGATACTGCTGAATTGTCCTCCCGTAGCTCTTTCTCTCTCTTCTTCAGCTTCTGTATCATTTAGTGAGGTGGCATTGGATTAAAAGCAGTCTTGGTAGTTTTCCTTGTTGCTTCCACCCTTACGGAATTTAAGCAAAGATCAGTTGCTGTCTTGTCACACTTCGTGTGGGAGAATTATACTATTTTAACCAAATCTGTTTAGAAAGCAGGTTTTGTTAAATTTATGCAATGTTTTGGGTGGATGTCCTTTAGTCTGCTTAAGGATAATGTTTATCTTAAATCAGTTCCTTCCCAACAAACTAAATCAATGTAAGGCTTAAACCAGAAGTGCCTCCTGAGAGGACCATATGGATTTAATTTATTGGCTTCTAAATATGTTGATGGAATTTATTATGTAGACCTGGTCTCAGATCGCCCTGTGTTTCCTTTCCATGCCATCTTCCTGTTACTGTTGTAAATAGTATTTATTAGCTTTGCAAGATTTTGTTCAAGCAGTTGCAATGAAAAGAGCTGAGCTTCCCTAACCCTGCAAGTGGTCTGGGCAAACTGAAATTGGATACACAAATATCACTGAACACACATTCCCTCCCCACACACTTGAGTTGTCCTCTTCAGAGATGTGATCTTAGACCAGTTGCTTAGCCAAAAAGATATTGGTACAGGTGGCCCCACTTAGGCACAGTTGAGGCCTGGATGTAGTAGATAATGTATCAACTGCATAGCAAGACAGCCTTTGATTTGAGGAGTAGAGTGTGTAGGCAAGAGACAAGGCAAAAGAGGGATGAGAGGGCACTGGTCCGAGTTTGGTGGAAATGCCAAGAGCAATATTCAGATCCATCCTGGTCCAGTACTGTTCTTCCTGCTTTCTTTCTTCCTTGTCCCATGTAGCTGTTGCCTTTAAGGGTTCTTCCTCTCTCAGTTTGTAGTCATGTCTTTGCCCAAGCTGCGCTTCTTGCAATTCACCCTTGCAGTGGTGCAGTTGAACCTACCCCAAGATTTGAGCAGGATTTTATCTGGTAACTACAGAAGAGCACTCGGACTCCGCTGAGGATGGATTTAATATGAAAAGCCTAATTTAGCAGGCTAGCATAGCTACTTGACATTTTACCAGAAGAAGCTTATTTTAAAAAAAAAGAAAAAAAATTTTGAAGCTCTTTTATTTTTTTTTTCCTAATCATAAATAAGGGAAAAACTAACCTAGCCTTACAAGTAATTTTTTACCATGTACAGTAGATATCTCCTGCATGTATTCTATTTTGTAAAATACTGGGTTTGTATTTTATTACAGCAGCTGCCACACCAGCTCCTTTCTTGTTCTTCGTTTTCCTTACACTTTCTTCCCTTAGTGTCCTAATTTACTAGACTCAAAACTCAGTAAAATGAATGGAAAGAATTTGCAGGGGGCTGTGGAACAGTCTCCACTGTGCTGTTTTAAGAGGGTGTTTCAGATTAGTGACAGTGAAACATGTGCCTGACTCCATGAGCTAGTAATGAGTTTTGGTATACAGATGTGCTTTCTAGGTAATGTCCTATTCTTCTATGTAAGTGCCTTTTGATTATTTTACCTTTAGTGGCAATTAGAGGAGAAAAGTGGTTGTAGTCTTATTTTGCAAGTGTTTTCTTCTTGGCATGGGCGAGTCTCCTCTCTAAAGCCTCTTTCCCTTCACAGTGATCCCAGCAGATCCTCTGAATCATTCCAGTATGCACCAACAATTTTTTGTATGATTTTTTCCAGTGATTTTAGGCTCAGAATCATAGGATGGTTTGGGTTGGAATGGACCTTAAAGCTTATCCAGTTCCAACCCCTGCTGCAGTCAGGAACACCTTCCACTAGACCAGGTTGCTCAAAGTCCTGTTCAACCTGACTTCACATAAATAATGAACAGTGGTGGCTGGCACCAGGGATGGCTGCATTGCTTAGCCACATGAGGTCAGCAAAGTGGCAGGAGAAAGCTGGGACTGACCCTTCCATTACTGTATGGCTGGTCAGTGTAAGTGGGCAAGGTCATAGCTTAGAAAATCCTTTAAACGGTCTTCAGAGCACCCATGGTTTGCCACCTCTGAGGGCAGCTGAATGGTTAAGTCTTCTGCAAAAGAGGTCCCAGGTTGTTGAGCACAACACTGCTCTTGCTAGTCTTGCAGTTTGCACTGTGTATAAGTAGGAGGCCGCTCTGATCCCATGGCCGCTACCAGTTAAATGGATCACCTCCCATTGCAGATACAGCTGACTTCACTATATTAAAACTGAAGTTGAATTATTTCTCCATATTTAAAGAACAGATGATTCTGCAAAACCCAAACTACCCCCTCTCTCCAAAACCTAGTGCATTAGTCACCATTAAATCTTTGCCCTTTTGTTTGCTTAATTTGGGCATGTCAATTGAAATCTCATTGGGAGATAGTCATGTTTTTATCTGAAGCGTTTTAAGTTGGCCACGGTTTGGGTCAGGCCTCTGAGCTAACTCATCCAAACCAGTATGGTCGTACCAATTTTTTTTTTTTTTACCTGTTTGGTAATCTAATTCTATCATCTTAATTTTTGTTATCCTCGATAAGTTATTTTTAGGTACTCTTTGGGGAATCTCTTAACCTAGCACACACATTGTTTGGGGATTTATTATATTAAATATGACTTCTTTATAATAAGGAAAATGTTCGCTTTACTTTGGTATGTTTGTGATCATTTTTCTTCAGGGACCTTAATAGAAAAGGTTCCTCTGCTATATACTAGGAGCCAAAGAAACTTCTGTCATCACCTACCCACAAGCTGTTACGTGACAAGGACCTCACTGTTTCCAGAGATAGTTGATGCCCGTATTAAGTTCTTAGCAGAGGGACAGAGAAGGCAGGACTTGTGCAATTGCACTGCAGTCCAGGAGGAATCCAAGTGCAAGTGTTGGTACACTACAAACAACACGGAGAGGCAGACGTATGTGCTTCGTGTTAAGGGCGTAGGGAAGCAGTAGTAAGGTGTATTCAGGGAGGATGCTGGTACGTCCTTTTAATTAGCTCATCTATACTGAAGTCTTAGCCTTCTGCCAGTATACTTTTTCCATGATCAGTGACTTGGTGCTGTAGAATAATGTGTGTGCATAGACGGGGTAGGCAAATGGTTTATGTCCTATTTAATTTCTGTTTCCAGTAGAGGACTTTTAGCTGATCCTTAGTGTCTTTGGCCATAACATTATGCTGCTTATCAGCACAATTTTATACACAAAAGTAAACTTACCTTTTGGCGTACAGCGTTAAAGTATGTCTGGATCTGTTGGGTCTTTGCTTCTAGGAGGAAAAACTATGATAGAATGCAGGGTATTATTTATATATATGTGTGTATACATATATATATAAATAAAATGCAGCGGAGGGCATGTGACAGTTCTAACCTTGTTACCAGTGTGTAGATAATATTATGGTTGGGGTTTTTTTCCCAGGATATTTATAGTTCTTTGCTGTGTTTCTCTTACTTTATCTGTAAGTATACCATTCAATATTTTTCAGCATCACAGACTAATAATGGATTAGGTTGAGGTTCTTAGGCCAGATCCCAGCTGATACAATGCAGCATGCTTCTACTTACCGCTTTTGGATGCTGCAGGTCTGATTTATACTGTCAGGGGGCCTCTTCCATATCTCTCTATCTAACAATATAAAATGTATTCTTATTTTTTTTTAATGTAGAGCTGAAAATGAATCTGAAAACTTCTCTTCTTTTTTTTTTTCTGAAGAAACCAACCCACCTCTCCACTCCCATACCCCAAAATTATTGGTGGTGAATTCTGTCTGGACACATTTAGAATATAGGTCAAATAAATGAATGATACTAATTGCTATGCTGGGAGGGATTTCCACTGAGTATTTGGGCTCTAGATTCTAGTTAATGCCAAGAGGCCATTGTACAAAACCCACGCAGCTGAGAACAGAAGTATACAGAGTATTTTTATACTCCTGGTGACTAAAATATTTTTCTCAAGTCACTAATTAGGAAAGGAACATTTTGTATTCTGAAGGTGAAATGGTAGGTCAGTACTTTGTAACTACAAAAGTTACACTAGCCTATTTAAGTAGTGTAGTGCTGTGGTGTTTTGCTACTTTCCGCTATAGTGTTGGGGATTTCTGACTTTGAGGATTTCAAAGATGAATGAACCAGCTTATGTGTTAAGGACTTTACAAATAAGAGGTAAGGATTCAGTCAGTGGACCAGGATATTGTCACTTTCTCATGGCCAATAGAATGATAGTGGCTGTTCAGGGATATATTGAGGGTGTGATCCCGGCTAACACTACACTGCTTAGGTAATCAGCATTCTTTCGAGACTTCAGGACAGCAAGTGAAATTGCCATTTGTTTTTGTGGTTTTCATGTCAGGCCTTTCTCTTGCTCTACAAAGGTATACTTATGAATTGATTTCCTATGTACAAAAGAGTGTATCTTGCAGGAAGCTTTCATTTGTGATGCTGAAATGGAGTTTGGATATTCTTTATTAGCAGTAGTCTCTTCTCTGCCCTAAACCCATCTCCGTACTCTTTCCTCCAAGAGTTGGAACTGAATAGATGAAAACAAAATATGGGAAAGCTGGATTTGTAGACCCATCTTACAGAAAAGATAAAAGAAATTGCAAGTGAAGGGACTCTTGGCGTCCCAGGGAAACCTAGCTCTTGATTCTGTAAATCAGCAATGATAATTTTTTTCATTAGTTCCCCCCTTGTTTTAGCTTTGCTCTTCCCCTTACTCTTTAATACTATGCAGTCCTGTTTATGCATTTTTGACTTTTGTGGTGTATTTCATTTTCCCTTACAGCAGGTAAAAACATTATTGACTTTAGCAGCCCATAATTAAGGGAAAGAGGGGGAAAAAGAGGCAGGTAATCAATTTCTTTTAATGGAACTCTGCTTGTATCTGACTTTGCCATATCAGATTTTAATTCAGTGGTGCTGATGTAACAGCATCTTGCTTTTCTTCATTTGTACAGCTAGCAAGAACGAATGCGCGCATGTGTGTGTCTGTGCACGTGTGCATGGTGAGTAATTGAAAACAAAAATAAAAACACAAGAGTTGTTTTCTTAATGTAGTAAGTGTTGCAAAACAAAGGCATCTACCTGAACACACGGAGCACATTCCGCCTGGTGCAACAGAAAGTCCAGGAATTTCTCTCTGAAACCTATTCACATTCCACATCACCCAGCACTCATAAAACTGTCCTGTGAATTGCTGTCTGAAGTCTGTCGTATTAGTAGTTGTCGAGTGAAAGTTGTGTTGTTTGTATGTGTGCATAGACTGTGTGGCCTATATGTAGGACTGCTTTGGCTTGGTACAAAAGAACAATTACTTTCAGCTTTATTGTGTGTCCTGGGTTCAGCAGTGTAATTTTTGTTCTGCAGAACTGTGGCTTTCAATGTTTGGGTTTTTATTTAACAGTGTAAGTTAGCCTTAAATGTGGCCACTGAGAGCTGACACCTCAAGAAGCACAATTTGTTGAACTGGTTGTCTGGGAGAGGACCTGAAGATCTTCCTTCCCCAAAGGTTCTACTGCCCTAACTGCCCCACAGGCCCAGCAGGATGCCAGTGAGGGAAGCATTTTGCTCTCAGAGAGCCACACTGATGTAAGTACATCATCATACATCAGTTTCCCTGAAATGCGCTGGGCCTTCCACAGGTAAATTACCTGGTGTTAGCTTCTTGAGGAGAAATACATATCCAGAGCCCAAGCCATTGCCTTGGGCCATGCAAACCAATACCTTGTGGTACCCTTATGGCATTTCAGCTTATCTTTCCCTTTCCCTCTATTCATGCAGATGCAGTATGGGTTTATGCAAGCATTTAAAACTGTCTAAATGAAAAGAAGAGCTATACTAGTTTAAAAGTACCACCTATACTCCCTGGTAAACTGTATTGGAGCCTTTTCTTACTGTGGATCACTCTGTTCTTTTGCCATAAGTCTATTTAGCTCTGAGTACTTGTGTTCAATGGCCTCCCTATTTTTGTACAAGTGCTGTCATCTGGATACAGCCCTACCTGGGTGTTCACACTGCAAACATGTCCATTGGGTGGAAAGAAATTGATGGCTTTCCTTTTTAGATCATCAGCTTGATTCTACAGGAGAACAGACTACCTGCTTTTGTAGCCTAAACTTGTATGTAGCGAAGTATGTTATGCTTTTAATTTCTTGCAAATAAATATTTTCTGTAGAAAAAGCCAGTACAGCTTGTTTGCTTTCCTGATGGTTGGAAAAGATCTGGTCCCTTGGCTTTCCCAAGTAAGATGATGTGCACAGTATGTCCGTCTTCATCATGACAGAGCCCTGGTAATTTAGCACATTGCTAGACAAAGAAGGTTAAAAGCAGTGGTGTAGGTTTTTACTGAAGCTGGCTGCCTCTTCCCTTTTTTGGGATTAGCTGAGAATCATACCTGTCAATGATGGGTGGAAATTAGGTGAAGGCTGATGGCATTTAATAGTGATAATGGCACTTGAGTGCAACTGTGCTATACAGCCCCCTTAATACTAAATTCTCTCCCCGTACAAGTGGCATCCAGGAAGTCTGATGCTCAGGAGGCACTACCTTCAGCCTAATGATAGCAGTCTGTTGGAGCTTGCTGGAATTTGATTCATGTGGGTCAGATAGCCCTCTGGAAGCAAGGTCTTTATCTGCCCTGACTTTTCAGAGGCCACTAATTACTTAATCTAAAGTGAACTCTTAAAATTGCTCTTTCTGCTTTGGCTTTTATGGCTTGGGTCGTCTGCTGGTCTCGCATCCTTCTCTTACCCTGACTCACCCCCGAGATAGCTCAGGAGCTTTCTCCAGCAATCTGGAACCTGCTGTTTTGCCAGTGTGAATGGTGGATGCCATGCTCTGCAGCCCAGAAGCAGCATCCAGCCAGGGGACAGAGTTGATCTTTGCTACTTTGAGTAGACATGGAAAAGAAAATACCTAATTTCTTCCAGTCTGGGGACTCTGTGTCTT
>JBCJKH010013892.1:5695-20222 GCA_039877255.1 Loriculus beryllinus | reverse complement strand
TTCCCTTCCTTACCCAGGCTTTACCCGAGGCGCCCGCCCGTGGCTGAGGGGCTCAGCTCTGCCCTGCGGTGGGGCCGCTGGAGCCGGCTGGGACCGGCTGTGTCCGGAACCGGGCAGCACCGGCTGCTCCGCACAGGCGGAAGGTATAGCAGTTAGTGTTGTTCACTGTCCCATGTAGTTTGTGTAAACTGTATCATGTGTCTCAATATGTTTTCGTTGGTTTTGGTTTTCTTTTTTTGGTAGTAAGAATATTTTCTTCTTTCAGATTTGCTTATATTATGTTGGAAAGCTTCTACATTAGTGAGGGAGGATGTAGTTGGAACTCTACTTGTATTTACTGCTGCTGACACTGTTGGCTGCAGGCAACTAGAGAGAGGGATTTGGGTTGCTGTGCTTAACTTCTGCCCCATGTAAGATGGTTTGTTTTCTTCGGTTTTTTTTCCTGTGTTTGCTTTGGTCAGGTTTTTCTTCTGAGCTGTTGGTCTGTTTTAAAGGCACCTAATTGCAATTATGCAGCTTTGATTTTAAAGTCTCTTCAATGAAAACAATATTTTTACTCGGTAGGTAATAAAGCCCTTTTTTCTTCTTAAAAAGCATTTTATGACTAAAGAGCTTGTATCAAATTGCAATTAGAGAAGTAAAAACCTATATGTAGCTTAATGAGTAAATGAAGAGTTGGATAATGGTGATCTCTTGTAGGAGGTTTTAATGAGGAAAATGCTCTTTAATCATCTGATGATTATGGAAGAAGAACAGTAATCTGTGTGCTTTGATGTCCTGGCAAGGTAATTTACTGTATTTTTTTCTTGCTGTGAAACTGAGTAGCCTCACTCTGTACCCGTGCAACAGTCTGAAACATCTGAAGTCTGCTGTATTCAGGAGTCTTTTCCAAGCATTCACCCCAGGCTGAGTGAATGGAGAGCGTGTGCTCATGCACAGAAATGTGAGGGGCTGCAGGTATGGTTAGAGATAGGTTTACTGCAAAGTATGTTTTGTAAGCACTTTCATTTTCAGAGAATCTTTATGCTTATATCTGAAAGTTGCTTTTTATAGGGAATGATTTAAAAGCTGTGACTGGTTGTCTCAAAAATAAAAAATAAAAGGCAACACCCCATGCTGTGGCAGCAGATAAGCATTTGTATATGAACATGCCTTTAAAATTACAGGGTCTGAAGTGTTGTGGCCAATTTTTTATTCCTTTCTTTTTTTTTTTTTTTTCCCCTCACAAGTAGAAATAGTTTTTAAGTCTGTAATGTTTGTGTACTTACAAATGGAAGAAGTGGCATCCCCATTTCCACAAGGAAAGTCTGTATGTAAGTGTGAAGCAGAGTATATCTTATGCTGATGATGCACAAACTGTAGCCCTGTATATGATGGTCATACCCTGTTCTGACTGCAATTGTCTTTTTTTTTTTACATTTCAGTACTGATTTCTGCAGCCATAGTGGTATACCTGATACAGTTATGATTGACTGCCAGCACTGTTCTGTTTTCTAAAATCCACTGGAGCTTTTTTGCCTGAGGACTTAGCTGTTTGTGGCTTTTTCTTCATATAGTAAGATGCATAAAGCATGAAGCCTTGTAGAATCTCCCTTCCACAAACTGTAACTTATAAACATTGTTGTCAGAACTTAGTTGGTAATTTAAATTAATTTTTTCCTGAATTACAGTTACACCATATAGTATTTCATGAGTTCGTATTTTGCAGTTTCTCTTATAGGCTTCAGTTCACATGTTGCCTAAACGCTTGGTTACATCCTTCCAGTGAAAGAGTACAAGTGTCATCTTATTTCTGATGATATTTTTTGATCTGTAGTGGCATGGTGATTGCATGAGGATGGGCAAAGCACCAATCTGTATGTGATGAACACCTGGTTCATTACAGAGGTAAGGGAAAACTATTTGTCTCTTTTGGTTTAGCACTTCTTGTGGATCCTGGTCCATAAAGTTTGAGATAGAAACAGCTTTCTGGGGCTATTCCTGGGAGCAGAGTGCTAGTAAAGGTAACTGCCAAAGCTTGCTTGGGACCAATTTTGTACCCAGTGCTCTTTACATCTCTAAGAACATGTATTCAGATTAATCGAGTGTAATAGTTATAAATGGCAATGAGTTAGCAACACTGAAAAAAAACCTCAACATGATAATCTCTTTATTTTCCATCAGCTTTGTTATTTTTATGCTTTCTTGGTATAAAGTTGTGGTGTTTGATATTTTTCTGTGTGTGTGAGTGTGTGTGTGTGTGTGTGTGTGTTGTTGTTTATCTCCTGACTCTTCAGTGACTGGTACAAGCAAACCCCTTAACATGAATGAGGGTCTGCATGTACTACTACCATGTTAATGGTTATTTGCATATATATATAGTGTTATAGTCTCCCACCTTCAGATTGTTATTCTAAAATTCTTCAATTCTAGTAAACCTAGTGAAAAAACACCAGCATCTCCACTCTTAAAAGTATCTGTCAGCCTACCTGAAAGCCTGTGGAGGTCACCTTCATCTTGTGATGACGAGAAAAAGTCAAGACTTAGCTTTTCAAAGATGAATCTTGATTTTTCACTAATAAAAGCCTACATAGATTGTAAGACATGAGCAGTTATCATGTATGTTGAGTCAAAAGAAGTGCCCTTATGGTCAGAGAGCGTGTAGAAATTGCAGTGGGAAAAATACCTACTACTCTAGCTTTATTAAGGATTTCACTATGTCTGCATCTAGAGCACTAGATGGTGGATTTGCTGAAGCACTCTTTTTAAAAAATAAAAAGAGGAAGAAAACTCAAAAAGCAGAAACTACACAGAGGCGTGGATTCAAATACCTGGAGGGTGTTTTTGTTCTCTTGTCCTGTGTGCTTTGAGAAAAGGAAAACAATAGCTGCGCAGTTTGGGTTGAAAAAGCAAAAGCTGTGTGATGAGATTACTATAGCTGTCACAGTGTGATTCCGTTGTACTGCTGTGTCCATGTCACACTTTACCAATAAATCATAATAACCAGCAGACAATGCAAATATCACAGCATGTTGTCTGGGAATTACTCTGATTAGTCTGTAGCTTGCAAGGTCTCAACTCACTCTCCAGCAATGAGTCCTTCCATAGCTGTTATTTTCCCCCAATACTCTGTGTCATAAGAGACCGAGATTGCAGTGGCCATAATTCTGGTTCGAAGGTGTTTGTGATAGCTTGTTTGCTACTTTTCAGGGCTTTGGGAAGTATGTTATTAATACAAAAGTATTTTTTTACAGTATTCTCTTGCAGATTTTTAAATTCTCATATAAAGCTTTGGTTTAAAATCTTGTACAAAGATAGAAATGTATACTAAACCATTATAGTAGCATACTGTTTACATATGTTGTCAGTAACATCGTCTGGACTGCAATAGTCTCCTTAGAGGCAAAAAGTGTTCTTAAATTGTAATTTATTTTGTTTTGATTTTGTTGTTTTGAGGGTTTTTTGTTGGTTGTTATGTTTTTGGGGTTTTTTTCCTCACAAAAATAGCAAACGTCCTGTTCTGGAAATTATATTTCTTTTTTTTTTATGTTTAACCTTTAATGTATTTTTTGTCTCTTACTGCATTAATGATTTCTGTGTAATAAATCATGGTGTTCTTCTAAGCTATTTATTCTTCTTCTGTGTTCTGTATTCCCTGGTGTGGTAAAAGTATGAGACATTGCAACTTAAAGCTTGGAAATATGTGCTAGGCTTGTGGAAAATTCTGCAGAGAAAAATTAAAGCATTGAAATGTTCACACAGATGCTTTTTTTTTTTTTTTTCCAATGAGGTCCACTTTAAAGTTTAACAATAATTACTATGTTTGGAGTCACCGTGGCATTGTCCTATAGGGTGACCAGAGTGAAGGACCTAGCGATACTTCCAGCATCTTTGTCTATTGTGTCTAAACTTAGACTTCTGGAATGGTAACTAGCTCTTGTCTGAAGTATGATAATGTTAACTTTCTGACCCATCTCTTTTCAAATGTTAGGTTGTGTTATTGAAAACACCCAAACAACAGATTTATGAAAATACTTTATTTGTTTGTGCTTATACCATTTGGGGTCTTGTGTACTTCATGAATATTCATTATATATATGTTAGCTAGAAACCTAGGTTAAGCACCTAGACTTAATTCCTGTGCCCCAAATTTCCCAAATGGTCCTGGGTAAGTCATTTAGCTTTCTAATACCTTGATTTCCAATCTGTTTAGTAAAGAGAATAGTATTCTTCCTATTGTGAGAGAATATGCAGTATCGCTGTGGAAATAAACTCACAATGGATTCTGAAATGCTTAGGGAGTGTGAGATGGCTCTATATGCTAGAGATGAATATGGGAACAAGCAGTTGAATCTCCCAGTGTGGCAACTGAGGGCAACCTAATGACTGTGTCCCAGGATGTATTTGAGATCCAGAGAGACATATTAGTTTCACATTAACTGCAGGACCCTTGCAGTATTAATAGAGTAAGATATGGGTTTAACTAAAAAGTAAACTGGGTGTTTTTCAGTGGCTTCTAGTATCACTTTCTGTCTTCATAAATGGCAATTTTAGCTATGAGCTTGTACTTTGAACTAGAAACTAACGTTTAAGAAACTATGGAAGTGAATTAACAGCAAACTGCTCAAATCAAGTCACTGTATTGCAAGTCAAAGAATCTTAGAATGGTGTGTTTGGAAGGGGCCTTTAAAGATAATCTTGTCCCACCCCCTACAATAAGCAGGAACATCTTCAACTAGAGAAGGTTGCTCAGAGCCACATCCAACCTGATGCTTAATGTTTCCAGAAATAGGGCATCTGTTATCTCTCTGGGCAGACTGTGCCAGTTTCACCACCCTCATCATAAAAAAAAAATTTGCTTATATCTTGTCTGAATCTATCTTGTTTTATATTAAAACCATTACCCCTTGTTCTGTTGCTACAGGCCCTGCTAAAATCTGACCACAATAATATTTTCTCCTTGAAGTGTATTTGGTTTGTTAACATATAAAAGGGATGACTGTTGCTTCAATTATTAGAGCATTTGTAAAAAACTGTTTACCAGGGAACTGGATTTTTCACTCTTCTGCTTTTCTCAAGATGCATTCCTGCCAACATACAGATAAAATTATTTGAAAAAATATACAAAGAGCAAATGCTTCTCTATCAAAATACACAAAGCAGCTCAGTCGAACAAGCAATTTAATTGAGAGAACTAATGGGAAAAGAACTGGTAAGAAGCTCCCGTGCTTCAAGAAATCTCTGAAGGATTGAATATAAAGAAAAAAAAAAAGCTGTATTTTTTCAGAAAGTGTTATGGGCACATCTGAAACATTTCAGATAAATGTTTTATTGGATGAATCCCATTCCAGTGGTGCACGCTGGCAGCAAGGTTATGACTGAACCAAATGCCACGATTCAGTTGGCCATGTTTCAGAATCACTGGGCTAGACTGTAATTAGCTACTATAAAAATAGGAAATTGTCATGCCTGTTCTTATAGTTTAACCGCAGCCGGCAACTGAACACCACACAGCCGCTTGCTCACTTCTTCCCCTACGCAGTGGGATGGGGGGGAAGAGGGTATATAAAGGTAAAAAGTGAGAAAACTGGTGGGTTGAGATAAAAACAATTTAATAAGGAAAGCGAAAGCTGTGTGTTGCAAGCAAAGCAAAACAAGGTATTTGTTCCCCACTTCTCATCAGCAGACAGGTGTTCAGTCATTTCCAGGAAAGCAGGGCCACATCAGTTGTCCTGGTTACTTGAGCAGCCAAATGTCATCACTCTGAACAGCTCCGTTCCCCTTCCTCCTTCTCCCCCTCTGGCTTTAAATGCTGAGTGAACATTTTATGGTGTGGAATATCCTTCTGGTAAGCTGGGTCAGCTGTCCTGGCTGTGTCCTGTCTCAACTTCTTGTGCACTACCAGCTTACTCACTAAGGAGTGGTGTGAGCAGCAGTAAAGGCCTTGACTCTGTGTAAGCACTGCTCAGCAATAACTAAAACATTTATCAACACTGTTTTCAGCACAAATCCAAAATACAGCTCTGTACTAGCTACTAAGGAAAAAAACCAATTCTATCCCAGTCAATACCAGCAAACCTGATAACACCAGAAGCAGCATCAGCAGGAATTTGTAGCTTGAACACAGCAGAATATGAGAGTCTCCTGTATTTGCAGCCTCTGCTGCTGCTCACTGATAACATAGTGGGCAAGTACTTTCAAGTCAGGAGTTAATTCTAAAATAGGTCAATAGAAGCAGGGAAATACATTGCTACTTAGTGTATAGATAGGTATTGCTATTAGAAGGCCTTCTGAGTGTACAGGCATACATCTAAAAATTCTGTGGAATTTTGAATTTTTTTCTAATTTTTTTCTTCTGCTTTATTGTTAGATTTGTTGAGACTAATGTTCTACTTGCTGTCTGTATTGTATTTCATCTCTGGTTAGAGCAGCTTCATCCATCCATCTGTACGTATCTGTTAACAGCTCAGTTCTAGGAACCCTTCTGGAAGGGCGAGAGGTCTAGGAAGAATACTGTCTTATCTCCCGAAGTGTTGAATTATCATTCCCTGGGACCTGGGAGTCCCTCGGGGCAGGAATCCCATCCATACTCCACCCTAGCTTCGCTATCCTCAAGGCAACTAAGTATTTCTTATACTAAAGGTCATCCTGAAGAAATACCTGCTCTTGCTGCAACCCAGAAAGCATTTGGAGATGGTCTTGATCGTTCCTTGTTGCTGTTCATCTTAACACTAAGATGATGTCTATACTACTAGCTTATAACAGTGCCCTGGAAATTTCCTCAGTTCTGGAACAAAATTGCCTCTGTTGCTGGGGGGAGGGAAGGAGGAGGTTTGGGGGACACAGGGGTGTGACTTACCAAACCATCCATTAGGCTTAAAGCCTGTTGTCACAGTTCTTCTAAACACTTGTTATTCACAGTTTAGCAACAAGAGTTTCAGGGACCATTTAAAGTTATCAGATAAGCAGTCTTCCATCACTATCTTATAGTGAAGCAAAAAAAAAAAATATTAGAAAGGATTCGTATCACTTCTTCACAGTGGCTTGATCATCTGAGTCTATTTCATGTCTGCTTAAATATATGATTATAAATGTAGCTAACATAGGAATCCTTATTTCCCATGCTCCTGAACAATGGTGGAAGCAAAGGTGCTCTAAGTACTGCTAAAGAGCATCTTCAATCTCTTGTATCTAGTACTAGAAATTGCTAGAAGTACTTTACTACTACTTTCATGTAGCTCTGTCTATGGTATTTCTGCTGACATAAGCATCTACATCAGTAAACATAAAGTATTCTTACATCGGTAGTATGTTGTTCGATAGCTAAAATAAGATCCATTCACATTATGATGCATGGCAAAGGACAGTTTTGGCGCATCTTAGCCCTTGATTAATTGGCATAAAGCTTTATATGTTATTTGCCAAATATTATTTGAAAGGTACAGAATGATCCTTAAAGATGTCAGTATTTTCAGTTAGGGTGAAATAATTTTGGAAATCAAATTAAAGCTGAAAGTAGCAATGGGTAGCTGAAAGTTCAGATCTTCAAGACTGTTAGTGTTGTTAGAACTAGAGCAATGTCTTCAAGCCACAACCAGCATCTCACTTCCCTCATGCCAGATACTGTTGTAAATGTACATAGTAAAAAGTTGCTTCTATTATGTAGAATTATTCTTAAGCCCGTGTCTACTGAGCTACTTATTCATGCTTTCTCAAGTGAGAACACATACACAAAACCTAGGGAATCAAGTTAACATTGCATATCTTGGTAAGGATGTTATGTACTTTTATGAAGTGCCACATACGGCTATCTTAAAATTAATTGGCTCTTTAGAGCAGAAATGCTTTGCCTTTTCACTCTGGATAAAATCTTGGGAAAAATCCCTGACTTTGGGATAGCAGTATTTCCTTTTCCCTTTATTTGTCAGTCATATTAGGATGAATTTCTTCTGGTATATATTGTTGTAGTCTATGATGCTAGATGGTGAAAACTTCCTAACCTCCCTGTGCTTTCAGTTGTTTGTTTTTTTTTTTTTTTTACCTAAAAATGTATTTGTCCTTGTGTTAAGTAATGAAAACTTTGTTTCACTAGAAATTGCTACTTTTAAATTGAGTAATCTTCAGACTAACTGAGAACGGGTGTCTGTACTTTAATATTGCAAGTATATTAGAGTGTGGGAGTATGTCATTTTGTTGTTAAAGAAATGATGTCTGTGGTCTGCAAAGTAAAAGAGTATACCAGAATTAACTCGGCATGTTACTAGCCAAAGTACACATCATACCTTTAGCATAATGTGCACTGAGCAGTGTTTTTGTGAAAAAGCGGTAACTGCAGTGCATTCTTTTTGGTGGTAGGATCCAACAATCCTTGGACTTTAATGCAAGTGCTGTACAATTTCAGAGTATTTTCCTTCAGATTTCTAAATGTGATGGACTTTTGTAAAGCACCTGAATTTTTATGATTAAGTAAATGAGGTATGTCGTAATCCCAAAGAGAGCAACTGAGAACTGTTAGGGGAAAACGTTTCATGCAGCATCCAGCAGCCTGAGTGGTGAGTCCACATTGCCAGGTTCAGCTAGGAGTGAGGATGAAGAAGCACTCATACAGGCATGCACACATAAAGCATACATTATATATCCATGGTCAGCCACACAGGTGAGACAGAGGGTCAGAGCTCTAATGGTCTCTTCCTGCCTCCCTTTCTTGCTGGACGGGATGGAAGTCCATTGGTGAGAACATATGTGTATGTATACATACAGGATCCCTCCAGCATCTGGGTTTGCTCAGTTTTTCCAGTAACTGTCCCTGAATCCCAGTCTTGCTGATTGCTGGACTTAGACATGCAAGCCTCCTGAAGCTTCAGCTCTATTCCAGTTGCTGGTACAGGCTGCTGATGTATGTACACATGTGCATGCACACCTTTCCCCTGCTCTTGGTTGGGCAGAACTCCCATGGTTCCAGAGCTGACTCCCCATTGCTTTTGCTCCTAGAGACACACAGGTGGTCTCACACCTAAAAGCTGCCCTCATCTCCTTGTTCCCAGGTCAGTTCATCCACTCACAGGTAATCTGAGTTGATCTTTGTTAATGATCACAACCTTGCTTAAGTACCCATACTTGCTTCTGTCACTGGCACCACAGACACATGGGCTTGCCAACCCCAGATGCTGCACTCACGCCCCCATACATGTATGTGCACACAGCATGGTTTTCTCACCATGACAGAGGTAGAAAGTTTAATAAAATAGAGCAGGCTACACAGTTCAGGCACAGGGCATGGCCAGATAAGTGTCCTGACCAGCCGACTCTTTACATATGACCAGGCTTTTACATCCCCTTACGACTCTATTTTCCCATTCTTTTTCCTACACAAATCAGCTAAGTCCTTGCCTTTTTCCGTCTTAGGTTCCTCTCCTAAACATCCCATAATAAGTCCTGTGACCCTGGACTGCTTTTCCCATGCATCCTACAGTGTGTTCCCTGGGCAGCAACCTTTCTAGTCTGGGAAGTGATCTATAAAGCTGCTGCTGTTGACTCTGTTGTGGGTTTCATGCCTGGGCAATGACTCTGCTGGGACAGCGCTGGGAAGGATCCAGAGAGGGTGTTTGCTCCTTGAGTGTCCTCAGTTTGGGTTCTGGCCTGTGTTTGTGCATCCCTGTGTTCCTCTGGGCTTGTCGAGATGGGCTTTGGTGGGGCTGGTGGCTCCTGGGATGGGCCTGGGAGCAGCTTGAGCAGGGTATTATTTGGGCTTCCGCTCCTGCTGCTGTGTCTCATCTCCTTTGTGGGTCTGCAGATTAGCTTTATCATACAACCTAGCAATAATGAATGCAGTATATCTTATGAGTAACAGGCTATGTTTGCTAGTTCTTAGTTATAATGGAGAATTACTGTTATCCAGTTACAACATGCGCAAGTCTCCAGAGAGGAAGATATTTTGAGTTGAAATAATTGTAACTTACTATTAGATTGCTTTCCTGAGAATTCTTTTTTTGACAGGTTTTTGCCTTTGTTTTGTCCTTAAGATGCTCTCCATAAGTGATCCTTCTGTTTTTAATGATTGTTATTCAGAAGACTCAAACTGTAGCAGACTCTCATCTGAAATAGCTGACAATTTCTTGTCTTTCACAGATGAGTATGGAAAAGAGGAATTAAATGTACATTGTTCTCTTTACTCTTCCCTAGATATCTGTCATGGTGTTTATTAACAAGGTCGTGCTGTTTTTTTCCCTAGTTGTTGAGTTATTCTGACATAACAGTAGTTTTATGGAGAAGTTTTGCTTGGGATGATGTCAGCAGGAAAACGAGTTTAGACAGCCTTGTAATTTAGAGCTTACAAGGGATCAGTCTCTAGTGCACAGAACTGCCTGTCACTGTTTGAGCAAGATAAAGCTTCGTGGGCTGTTAGGAGAGGAATAGATATTTTTTTTATCAGGGAATTCAGATCTTTCTGAAAGATGTCAAATAATTGGGGAAATACAGCATGTGGATGTATGCCCTGAAGATGGAACTTGTCTTGTGTTGTATTTGATCTTTGAGGTCAGTGATATGGTGATAGTCACTTGAAAAGAATCTCATTAGTTAAATGCCCTTTTGCCTAATGCAATATTTTATTTTTTTAAAAAAGAAGATGCTTCTAGATTCGACAAAGCTAAACTGGGTGTGCTATCACAATATTTTAATTGTAGTCACTGAATTGTCTTCTCGTTTCCTCATGTCTGCTTGGGATGGGTGTAGGAATTTACCTATAGCTTTGTGAACCATATGTTTCTTGTTGGTTATTCACAAGGAAGCTCATAATTTCATAAGAGGGTAAGTGTAAGCCAAAGGAAATAATTGAAAATACTTGGCAGAAGTCCTTTAGGTGCTTAGCTTCGGTATTCGGATTTAGCCATTTAGGGGGAAGCAGAAATGCAAAGGTTTCTCTGGTTGGTGCCATTGTCTCTTAGATATGCATTTCAGTAATTTTGAGGATGCATGGAACTGCCTCTGTTCAAACTGTATCTACATCTCACTATTGATGTGATAAGCCATAGTGAAAGTCTTGAGGAAAACCAGCATGTATCTGAATAAAATATCTGTATAGTTGTGCTTCCCAGGTTTCCTCTTCTAGGAGGTATTCTAGAATTTTTACCGAGGGAGGAAAAAGAATTGTTAGAATACCTACTTGTTATCCTATTTAAATTCCTCACAGATGATAAAATTTAGCACCTCTTCAGTGTTTTACAGTCTCATGTCAACAAAAAGTTGGAGTTTTGATATAATTTTAATATTCATATATTCTGGTAGGTGCTTACTAATGGATTTCTTCTTAACTGTCTTATGAAAATTTGTCAACAAACAGGGATGAGGTGTGGTGATGGGTGCTGAAAAATGAGATGAGCAAAGAGCTCGGTGTTCAGATCAAATGATTTTTATGGCCATTTCTTTTTCTACAACTTTATGGAAGCAAAACATATCTCTTTCAGGATTAACTGACTGCAAATTAGCAATCATTTCACCACCATTATAGGTTGTCTTGTTAGCATTTTAGCTTGTAAATGGATAATCTGTGACTACCCATGTGGTACACAGGCAGTTATTTTTACTCAACTTGATGTTTATATTGCTGTTGCCTTATTTTGAGAAGATTGTCAGATTGTGTTTTGAAGTGTTTAATTAACTGAGTTTAGCTTCACCAGAGTGCCTTTCAGTCTTGAGTTCAAAAGTTGTTTTTATATGACTAGACGACTAGTCCACCCAGTAGAAAACATGTCCTGCATTTGAGTAAGCTACTGTATTAAAAATGGATCTGACAAAGTTTTGCTATCTATTAGATATAATAGATGTATCCATGGCTATGGATGTAGCTTCTATTAGCAGTTTATGTGTAGATGCAGCTTTGTCAGGAACTCAGCTTATAAGAAGGCAGTGCTGCCATCTTCCAAGTATTAAATGAATAAGAATAAATTCCATCTTTGAGAACATCAGTTAGGCTGAAATGGTGCCTTCTGAACATGTTCCATCCATTATAAAAATTGGAAGTAATAAAATTTCACAGCACTGTATTTTACAGAGAATATTATTATAACATTTAGAGGATTTGTTAAAAATTTCTGGAAGTTGTTTAAATCAAGCCACACTTTCTTCAACTTAGTATTACCCCTTTAAAACACCTTATTGTTTTTTCTTTTCTTCTATCTCGTTAAATACTTTGAAAAAGTTTAAAAAAACTTAGTTTGATAGTCATACCTATAATAAGGAATTTAGAGTGCTGTAGAAAGAGATGTCTGGAAGAGATCTCAAAAAACCAGGCTGTCAATCCTGCTGCTCAGTCATTCAAACCTGAAATGTGTTGCACTTGCATATTCCAGTAACCACTGCAGCGTTTATATGTTTTATCATTTGAAATCTTGGATTAACTATGCACTGTAGCACACCAGTTAAATAATTAAGTGTTAATATACTTCAAAGATAACAGCATAGGAAACCATGTAGTACAAGGTATGTAATTACAAGCTGTAATGATAGATTATAAAAACATATATGTGTGTTAGGTTGTTTTCTGCTTTGATTCTTGTATGGAGGTTATAACAAATTAAATGGTCTCAGGAGATTCTTTCCTCTCTGCTGAGAGAGCACATCTCATACCTGGTGTGCAGCTTTCTAATTCTTCACATTTGCATTCGCTTCTATCTTGTAAAAATAAATATTATTTTTTTTAAACGTTCTGAGTCTTAGACGTTGAAGTAATTTTCACTATTACCTGCATAATAACCAGGACACCCTTCCCTCCTCCCCTGTATGTTTTATGCACTGAATGGCTTATAACTCAGCATAGCTCATGTTTCCAGCACTAGAATTTTTCATAAATAAGCTATGCTATGACTATGAGGGGCAGTAGCAGTTGTGCCAGTGTTTGCTACTTCCAGTAAGTGCTGGAGAAACAGAAATATTCTTGCCTTCCCAGAGGTAAACAAAAAGACTATCAAAGCAATATTGTGTTTGGATATGAAGTAGTCTTACAAAGGAGATCTCTCTATGCGATGATAAGATTCACATCAGTTCATGAAAAACCTCATTTATTAGGGTTAGCAAAATTCAAGTATGCAGGGTATCTAAATCTGCTTCAGTGCTAGGGAATGTACAGAATTGGACAGGATCATCTCAGAGTTGTCTAGCCTTTCCTAGCAGTAATTACACAGGTAAATTTTCCCTTCCATTGCTATTGATGCATTTTGTTTAAAAAACCATTTTATTCCATACCATGAATTAGAATAGGTTTTCCTGTTTTCTGTGGAATTTGTTAAGATTTCTTGTACCTGAGAAAAGAATGAATACCACTTTGAGAGTATTATTTTTAATTATTTTTATGTAAGGTACCTAGTTAGACATGACTGGTTTACTCTTACGTCATTATTTATGACAAAGGAACAATTCTATATAGATAAGATACAGCTAGTCGTGTTATTGGTTATGTTCATAAGTGGTGAATGATATTCAGATCAAGGACAAGGTTATTCTTTTTCTCATAACCATGTTATCAGACACATTTCATAATGGGTTAGTCCATTTAAGACATGCCTAATGTGGTTTTTCATTTTGGTTGTTTTTTCCTTTTTGTTATGTTGTTTTCCTTTTTTTTTTTTTTTTTTAAGTAACAGACTGGCTTATGAGCGTACTGGTCTCATTTTCTAGCTGTAGGATGAAAATTCCATCACCGTTAACTGAAGGAGGTCAGGAAATGCTTCAGGGTCACACTGTAGAGTACAGAAATATCGACAAAAGCGGCATAAGAAAAAAAGGAGTTAAGCTAGAATGGTTAAAATAGAATGGTTTCAGTTAGAAGGTACTTTTCAAAGATCAGGTAATTAGTCCTCCTGCCATGAACAGGGACTTTAACTAGATGAAGTTGCTCAAAGCCCTGCCCAACTCGATACTGAACATTTCCTATGATGGGGCATCCAGATTTCTCTGGTCAACATGTTCCAGTGTCTCACCACCCTTATTGTGTAAAACAAATAAATCCCCAAAAAAGAAAATACCCAAAACTCCCAACACAATGTTGTTTTTTTTTCTTATATCCAATCTAAAGCTACCTTAAATCTACACTCTTTCAGTTTAAACTATTGCCCCCTGTCCTGTTACTTTAGACCTTGGTAGGAAGTCTCTCTCAGTCTGTCATACAAGTGCCCTTAGTATATTGAAAGGCCTCAATAAGGTGTCCCCAGAGCCTTCTCTTCTTCAGGCTGAACAACCCTAAGTGTCTCAGCTTGTCTTTGTAGGGCAGGTGCTCCACCCCTCTGACAGATACGTTGTGCATTAGCAACTAGTTATTGAAGACATACCAAATTACTGTATTATATGTCCAAAAAAGACTAAAGGTATGCTTCATTATTATTTAAGTTTTCAGAAGAAAAGGAAAAAAAAAACCAAAAAGAAAAAGAAGAAAAAAGTTGGTCAATGAGAAAATGAACATGAGCCGGCAGTGTGCGCTTGCAGCCCAGAAAGCCAACTGTATCCTGGGCTGCATCAAAAGGAGCATGACCAGCAGGTCGAAGGAGGTGATCCT